>PVKU01011260.1:0-44870 GCA_004027475.1 Anoura caudifer | reverse complement strand
TCTTCATTTCACTTATTGTAGCCTTCATTTTTTCATCTAATTTGTGAGCAAAATCAACCAAATCTGTAAGCATCCTGATTACCAGGGTTTTGAATTGTGCATCTGATAGGTTGGCAATCTCTTCATCGCTTAGATAAATTGGCTCTGGGGCTTTGCTCTGTTCTCCGGTTTGAGCCATTTCCATTTCTGGGGTTTTTTTGTTTGTTTGTTTGTTTGTTTTATCTAGTCGCGGCTGTTACGTAGTGAGGGGTGGAGCCTCAGGTGTTCCCCAGGGCGGGACAGCCCGGTCGCTGGGAAGTGACGCTGTATGTGGGGGCGGGGTCTGAGAGCAGATAATGGCGGTTGCTTTACTCTCTCTCAGATTCCAGTTCCTTTCACCGCTTCCCCTTTGCCTGGATTATCCGCACGTGAATGTGGGACCACCCGGTCAGCCAGCTGCCTTGCGCGGCCTCACTGGTTCTGCACAGTTGCTGCCCCGTGTCCGGGGTCTGCTAGCCACCGCCTGTGCACCTGGGGGCTGCCAGCCGCTGCTGCCTGCGTGCCCGACCGAACCTCCGCTTTTTCCTGCCGCGACTCCGCCCCTCTTACCGGTCTGGATGAATTGTTGTTGGACTTCCAAACAGTTTGATTTTCTGAGATCTGGTTGTTTTCTTGTTTCTAAATCTTTGTTGTCCTTAATTTGGTTGTGAGAAGAGACACAGTGCGTCTGCCTATGCCTCCATCTTGGCCGGAAGCCTCTTTACCAGAAATCTTAACTTCTAAACTAGCTCAAGATTTCAGATTAAATACCTCTGACTTATGAGAATCGAGTAGCACTGAGAAGAACATTGTACCACCACCGAACATCTTAAGTGTGGTTACATTCAGCAGGCCGGACCACAGAACACTGTACAGATAGTGTTATATGTAGAATTTAAAGTCACAGACAGAAAAGCAAGATTGTGGTGGAACTTCAAGGGCCAGTATCTCACACGGGGGTTTTGGTGCACTCTTCAGCAGACAAGAAACAGCTTCAGGGTGATATAGCAAAAACACGTAGGACATGAATGTGGATTAGAAATGTTTGTCAACTGCTGTCTTCAGGTAGAATTTACTTACACACATATACACAGAAACCCACAAGGGACTTTTTTTTTAAGATTTTTAATTTATTTTTAGAGAGAGGGGAAGGGAGGAAGAAAGAGAGGAAGAAATACCAATGTGCAGCTGCCTCTCACACGCCCCCTACTGGGGACCTGGCCCACAACCCAGGCATGTGCCCTGACCGGGAATCTAACCAGTGACTCTCTGGTTTGCAGGCCAGCACTCAATCCACTGAGGACGAGAGACTTATTTTGAATCGAAAATGGGCAGCTCTAGAACTTAGTTCCTCAAGTCCCATAGAAGTCTCAATATTCAAACATGTAAGTTGAAATGCAAACTCCATGGCACTGTCATGAATATCAGCTTAACTATGGCAAAGAAGCTGCAACGTTAAAAGATAAAAGATGTTTCCCTTCCCCTTCTCCTCAGGTATGTACTACAAAATGACATACCTGCCAAAGTAATAAAGAACATGTAAAGTAATAAAGAATTAACTAGATAGAAAAAAAACAACCCTGTAACTTTGAAGAATGGTCTCTTTTTCCTGTACTGTATCGTACAGAATTACAAAGCCATCACATAGTCAGTCCTTACCTGTATCTTGCCCCACTGGCCCATTGCAGTACATGGCATGTCGCTCGATCTTCGTGGGTGGGAAGCCTTGGTCACATAGTGGGCAGGATACCTTGGTACTGGATGAGAAGGTAGAAATAGGTATTTCCTTCTCATCATCTTCCCTGTTACCAACCTGAAGAACATGACAGACAGCAATTGTTAACAGCTTTACTTTATAAAATAATTTTCCCCCAAAGAACTACAAGAAACTCTATCCATACTTCATTTACTATTAAAGAGACAACTCCAGTCAGTTTGCAAATTCAGGACTGAGGATTGAGAGACACAATTAACACAGTTAATACTTACTCAGTGCCTGCCCACTATTTGCTAAGTACTCTGCATGTAATATTCATCTGATCCTCATAGTAATCTAACAAAGGTATTAACATACCCTTCTTACACATGAGAAAAGCGTTGTCCAAAAGAGTAAAGCAACCTGCCGAAAGTTACAGAACAAGGAAGTGGCAGAGCTCCAATCACTGAGGACTTTCCTCTCTTCTCCCTGCGCTGGTACGCTGTGCCTGCAGTGTTCCTACAGTCTACACAGCAACATCATCTTAAAGACACTTTTCCAACCTCACAAAAGGACTGTGATATTGTACTTGACTTGAGACATATATAAGGAGCTAGAAAACAAAAGAGCTCTAAGCAAAAGCAGGATGACTAAAATTTAAGAATCTAGGTCTCAGCTTACACCAGTGAGACATACCATCTCTTGTGCTCTATTTATGACTTTTAGATTGAAAAAAGAAAGAAGTACAACTAAGACCCAAATATTCAAGAACTCCAAAGAAAAGTCATTAAGACAATTCTGCCAAAGCCATTCTTATACCTTATCTCTCCTGTTCCTCTCATTGTTCTACAGTCATTTTCCCGACAGTTGCAGTGTCTCTCAGAGGCAGTTTTATTTTACCTTTACAGGTCAACACTGAGAACTCTGCAGTGATTAATTCAACAGTATGCATGAGCACTGCAGCACGACTGCCCAACACTTGCTTCAAAGGACGGTGTGTCCTATCCAATCAATGTGAAACTGTCCTGCACAGTCACTGCTTCCATTTCAGAGCGAGGAGCACCTGTGCTGTCATTATGCCTTACTACAGGGAAAAAATAAACCATCTTCTGCTACAAGAACACAGGACCAAAACTACAATGAGTGGATAATCTGAGCTCTGAGAAAACTGGGTTTGGGGGTGATTTTTTGTCTCTTCAGTTTAGGACATCCCTAAAATCTACTGCTTGTGAATGTGACCCAGCAGAGAGGGAAACAGGCCATCTAAATACCAAGTCAAACAGTTTGTACAACTGACCGAAAATGCTGTTTTCAACACACATGCCTTGTACTTAAAAAGACATACTCTGAACGGGAAAAAAAGAAAGATGAGAAAAGGACTAACAGTGGCCAAGTTCCTGTACTACACCGGGCCTAGCCAAGCATGTTCCGTATCCATCCCTCACAACCACCCAACTAGTAAAGGTATCACGAGCTCCAGTATTACAGAAAAGGAAACTGAGGCTTGGAAAGGCAAAGTAACCTACTGACCACAAAGTCAGTAAGTAGGCAATCTAGACTTAAGGCCTGTATGGCATCAACCCTTCAGCATTTCCACTCCACCATGGTGCGGCAAAAGCAAAAGGCATCTATCTCCTCCCACTTTATTTCTGGAAGCTGGCTCTGCCAGGTATTAGGAGACTATATGGTTCTATTATTCTTCTCTAGGAGGTGGGGTCTAGAAGTTCTAGGTGTTATTTATTCCCAGCTTAGTTAATGAGCTTCTTACATATCCAGGTTCCTCTGTTCATAAATTTTACAACGAAACATCATCTTGTGCATGCAAGGCTATTTGAGCAGAGGGGGAAAAAAATCAAATATACCTGATAATTTGCAAGTAGTCTTGAGTTAATGAAAGTTAGTGTCTTGGCCTTCTGAAGTTCACTAAGTGCAGAAATATTGTATAACATGAATGTCACAGTGCTCAAGCCCAGCTCTATAAAATGCAGGAAGTGTACCTTCAACTATTAACATATTCAAGAGAGAGCAGTCTGTCTATTATTGTCTTATTGTAAAGACAAAGAGCACTTCCAAACATACTCATAGGTAACTCAGAAGGTTTCTGAACATTTTATATTAAAATAAAGTGTTTTCCCAACACCATTAAATGGTCTATTTAAATATTAACTATAATGGAGGAACCTCAAGAAAAAAAATATAAGCAAAGCAACTTTTATTAGGACCATGCACTCAGGGACTAAGTCTCTGCAGAACGGCTTATACTTTTTTAAAAATACTATATAGCCATTTCTCAATGAAGGCATTTGGACACCAAATCTTGACCTCTTAAATGTCCCTCACCTTCCGGTCTCAAGAGAAGACCTTCTGGTCTTCACCTCAAGCAATGGACCCCCTGAAAATAAAAGTGCATCCTACAAACCACTACCTTCCCTCCCCCACCCATCTGCTGTGTGACTAAGAGAGCTGTATGTTTAGCTATTTTCCCTTTGACCACAGGTCCCTTAACACAATTTATTTAAAAAGCAATGGACTAAACCAACTATTTGATTCTGAATAACATCCATTAACTCTTCTGAAAACTGATCATCTGAGATTCCATCAAAGGAAACTCTCCTAAGGGTAAGATATTCAGAAAACATTATTTCCAAAGGAACCTGACCACTGCAGGAAATGAAATCAGGAGGGATTACAGTTCTGCCCACAGGTACTCCAAATACTCAAATACTGTCAAGCAATTTGCTGCCATTAGTAAGGTAATATCACTGAACAACTACAAACACATTACAAAGCAGTAAAATAATAACTGGTTCCACATGCATACTTCTGCCAAATCTCTACTATAGTCCTCATCTAATTTAATCTTCAGAAGAACCCAGTGGATATCTCCATTTTACATATGAGAAACTGAAATTCGGAAAAGCATTCCTCTTTGGCGCTCCCCTAATGCCCTGAGCATCTTTCTATCATTGTATTTCTCAGACCACATTATAATTATAATTCTCAGTTTATATATCTGTCTCCTCCCTCAGCAGGGCTCTTTGAAAACACGGACTGTTTTTTTCTTATTTAATTTTATGTCTCATGAGTCCAAAACAATGACTAGATCCAGTATACTAATTATAAATATCTGCTAAATAAATGACTAAAATGATTGATTAAATAATTTGTGCAGCCCTGGTCAGTGTAGCTCAGATTGTTGGAGCACTGCCCTGTAACCAGAAGGTTATGGGTTTGATTCCTGCTCAGGGCACATACCTAGGTTACAGGTTCAATCCCTGATCTGGGCATGTATCAGAAGCAACTAGTCAATGTTTCGCTCTCTCTCCCTTCATCTCTTTCTAAAAGCAGTGAAAAAAAAGTCCTCAGGTGAGGATGAAAACAATAATAATTTGTGCAAGGTCACGAAATTAAGTGGTGGGACTGGTATTCAAAGTCATGTCTTCTAATTTCAATGCTCAATCTACACTTCCACTATACCACACCACTTACCAATAAACAAGAAGTCCCAAGACAAATGATCCTATATAGAGATTCCAAGGGCAAGAGTGCATACCCATTATATTATCTTTGTGGACATAAAATGTATAGATTCTATCTTTCTAGCAAGTGACTTAAATAAGTAGAAAGTGATTACTCAACAACTTAAACACTGCAGTATCTCCAATTTCTTTTAATGAAAACTTCTAAGACTATAGACACCCACGGATATCAGCGAACAGCAATTCAATGTGAGAAAGGTTCCATCCATTTGATGTGTGCGGTGATGCAGACGTATACACTGTAAATTTTAAAGAGTGTTCATGCTCTTTACCCCAAACAAAGAACAGTCTCCTTTGCAGTAGTGGATGCGTAAAAATCAGGCTTGAGTAAGTAAAGGCTTGCAGAGCTTCTTCCACACATTAAAATGACTGTGTTAATAACACTCTGTTCCCCCTCTCTCCGTTTAGAAGGTTCTGGTCCCTCATTAGGAAAAGGACCTGAGGCCATTCTGACATTATCTCGCTGGATCTGTCCTCAGTTGCTCTGTGCTGCAGGGAGTGTCATGGTCTTTTCTATCACCAGGGGCATCAGGGAATCTGGGTCTGTCAGCTGTCACAGATCAGGTTCCAGGGAACCAAGCAATGTGCATGATTCATGAAAGCAGCATTTCTACCCAGTTACCTGCAGTGCAAAAAATAGGGAGGGGATCTAACTTCAACTGTAAAAACCGTTTTTAAGAAAACCTAGAATATAAAAAAGAATAAGAGAATGAATCCCTCTTAAGGTCCTCAGTACAAGACAGTATAAACAAATGTAACCAAAACCTTTATTTCCGCAGAAATATTAGTTTAATTCTCAGGCTGTTTTCACAACAACAGATTTTAAAGATTTTAAGTTCTTTTAAAAAACAATTCTTGCTCTGGTTGGTGTGGCTCAGTGGATTGAGCGTCAGCCTGTGAACCAAAAGGTTGCTAGTTCAATTCCCGGGCAGGGAACATGCCTGGGTTGTGGGCCAGGTCCCCAATTGGGGACACTCAAGAGGCAACCAGTAGATGTTCCTCTCCCTCCCCTCTCTCTAAAAATAAATAAATAAAATCTTTAGAAAAATTCTTGTCTTGTAATTAAATGTTTTATCAGACTCAAATATAAAAAATAAACATTGAGAATCTTCACCAGAAGCATGAATTTGGGCTTCCGATCAAGATGGTGGCATAGGAAAAACATGGTACTTATCTCTGCCCACAATATATCGAAATTACAACTAAATTAAAGCATAAGCATTATTCAAAACCAACTGAAATCTAGCTGAACAGAAGTCCTACAAATAGAGATTTAAAAAAGAAGCCACATTGCCATGGCTGGTGTAGCTCAGTGGATTGAGCACTGGCCTGCAAACCACAGGGTCGTCGGTTTGATTCCCAGTCAGGGCACATGCCTGGGTTACAGGCCAGGTCCCCAGTAGAGGGTGCATGAGAGGCAACCACACACTGATTTCTCTCCCTCTCTTTTCTCCCTCCCTTCTAATGTCTACTTAAAAAAATAAAAAATAAAAAATAAGCCACATCAAGACAGGTAGGAAGGGCGAAGATGCAGAACAGGCTGCTTCCACACCCACATGCAGCAGATAAAAATTGGGAGGGATATCTCAACTGTGGATATCTCACTTGAGGAGCAAAGGGTCCCAGCCCCAAACCAGGCACCCAAGCCCAAGGTTCCAGTGCTGGGAAGAGAATTCTCCAAAACTTCTAGCTGTAAAAATCAGTGGGAATTGAGGCTGAGTGAGACAGAGGGCTCCAGAATCCCAAGCAGTTCCTCTTAAAGGGTCAGCACACAGACTTATTTTGACTTACTCCCTCTGAGCTCCAGCACTGGGATAGCAGCTCAAAAAGCACAAGGACATAAGGAGAAAAACTGAAATGTCAGGCATCAGGGCAAGAGCTGAGGGACAACTTTCTTCCAGACAGAAGTGTTTATAGAGGCCATTGTTTCTTTTCTGAGAATCCTTGCCACAGACCTGGCAGGTGGGCGCCATATCTGGGTCTCTGTCAACATGGCTATCACTCTTTGCCCCACCCTGAGGATTCCCTAAAACCCTGCCACCCAACTTGTGGGCCCACCCATGCTGTTTTCCAGTGTCTTTTACATACAAATGGCCTGTCTTGGCTCACACTTCAGACTTTCCTAAAAATCTCTCAAACAAGCAGCATCTGGCCTCCAAGAGCCCTGTACCTCTCACTAAATGGTCCCAGCCCGGGCACTAGCAGCAGCTGACCATGATTTGCCGCTTAGACTCTCATGGGCACCTCCAAGCCAAGCACAAGTAGCAGGCAGCTACAGATGCTTTGTAGCTCAAGCTGGGTGGCCCTGGGCAGAATACTGGGAATGGCTGACCTTGGCTGCACCTCCCTGGAGGCCGCAGAGCCAACGGACCAGGTAGATAGCTTCAAACCACATCAAAACACTGCCCAACAACCTCCACAGCAACACACTCAGGGGGCGGATTTAGTGGGCACCAGAGCCCTGCAGAAGTAAGTCCTACTTTGTGGGGTGGGCCCTTGCACAGCTGATCCTCCACAGTGGTTGCAGCCCATCCTTGCAGGGGACTGGCCTGGGAGTATTTGACAGGCCACCTGCAATCAAGGCTCAACCACAACAGCAAGATATACACAGCCTATATGGGGCAGGGCACAGGGTGAGTGCCCAGCGTCAGTGATCAGGGGAGGTTGTGTCACTGTCACTAAACTCTACAGGACACCTACTACATCAGGCCACTCTGCCAAGCCTGGGAGATAAAGCAGCTCTACCTAATACATAGAAACAAATGCAGAGAGGCTGCTAAAATGAGACAAACATGTCCAAAATGAAAAGAACAAAACTCCAGAAAAAAGAGCTAAACAAAACAGAGACAAGCAATCTACCAGATGCAGAGTTCAAAACACCAGCTATAAGCATGCTCAATGAACTGAGGGGAAGAGTAGTTGAACTTGAGAAAACTTCAGCAGCATAAAAAAGGACATGGAAACCATAAACAAGAGCCAATCAGAAATGAAGAATACACTAACTGAAATGAAGACTAATTTACAGGAAATCAACATCAGTTGAGTAGATGGAGCTGAGAATCATATCAGTGATTTGGAATATTAGGAAACAAAACACACCCAATCAGAAAGAAAAAAAAAATCCCCAAAAAATGAGGATAGTGTAAGGAGCCTCCAGTACAACTTCAAGCACACCAACATTCACATCATGGGGTTATCAGAAGGAGAGAGAGAGCAAGGAATTGAAAACCTATTTGAAAAAATGACAGAAAACTTCCCTACCTAACCTGGTGAGGAAGTAGACATAAAGTCCAGGAAGCCCAGAGTCCCAAACATGATGAACCCAAAGAGGCCCATACCAAGATATATCACAATTAAAATGCTAAAGGTTAAAGACAAAGAGAGAATCTTAAAAGCAGCAAGAGAAAGACAGTTACCTACCTACAAGGGAGCTCCCATAAACTGTCAGCTGATTTCTCAACAGAAACTTTGCACACTAGAGAGGGACTGGCAAGAAATATTCAAAGTGATGAAAAGCAAGGACCTACAACCAACATTACTCTACCCAGCAAAGCTACCATTTAAAGTGGAAGGGCAGATAAAGTGCTTCCCAGACAAGAAAAAGCCAAAGACATTCACTACTACCAAACCAGTATTACATGAAATGTTAAAGAGTTTTCTTAAGAAAAAAATTTTAAATATGAACAATAAAATGGCAATAAATACATATCTATCAACAAATGAATCTTAAAAACAAGACAAAATAAATGAACAAGCAGAACAGAAACAGACTCATTGAGAGAATATTTTGATGGCTGGCAGATGAGATGGGTTGGAGGCATGGATGAAAAAGGTGAAGGGATTAAGAAGTACAAATTGGTAGTTACAGAATAGTCATGGGGATATAAAGTGCAGCACAGGGAATACAGTCAATAGTATTCTAAATCACAGGTGGCAAACACAAGGCCCATGGGCGAAATTCAGCCCTCCGCCTTGTTTTATCCGGCCCAGCACCTTGTTTCTACCCTGTACCACCACCCCCCAGCTCAAGTTCTCGCTTAACTGTTAAGGAGTAGTTACATTTATACAGTCCTAAAATTACATTCTGCCCTTTGAAGGCAACCTCAAGGCTGATGTGGCCCTGGGGGAAAATAAGTGTGACACCCCTGCTCTAATAGCTATGTATGGTGTTGGATGGGTACTAGACTTATCAGGATGATCACTAAGTAAGTTTTTTTTCCTATTCTTTTTTTTTTTCTTTTTTACAAACCCTTGTGTCAAGGGCTGACTTTCAATAGATGGCAGTGAGGGAACTGCTCTGCTATGTACAAAAACCTGACTCGTAGTAAGTTACATAAATGTCTAATCATTTGGGCGTACACTTGAAACTAATATAATACTGTACATGAAATGTAACTGAAAAATTAAAGTGATTTAAAATTTTTTAAAAAGTATAAACTTGTATCAATCAGGTTTACAATTAAAGCCAGATATGTGAAGTTAGGAAAGGTCATACTACAAATAGAGACTTGCTTATTTTATCACACTGCTGTTCTGACTTTGCATTTCTGATCTCACCCAGAAATTAGGGCTGAAAGTTAGTTATCTCATACGTTAGGCCTGTCTGGAAAAAGTCCAGCCATTGTTAATATAACAAGAACAGTTTGTGCGATGTCAATGTAAGCTGGCAGCCAAGGAGAGTGGACTGGAATGCACATGTGTGAACAACAACGACATCACCTTTCGAGTCAACAGGGGCAGTAGAAGGTGTTGCGTGAGCATGTGTACTGTGTGGCTATCGCATTCAAAATGACTAAGTGAATAGAGCAATTGAATCTGCATCAAAATTTGCATTAAGTTTAAATGTTCCCCTGTGGAAACTATTGGGTGATTCAGAGGCGGGAGGTATGGGCAACTGGTGATTAGCAGCTTTATCATGACAAGGTGCCTGCTCATGCATCACATCTCATGCAGAGTTTTTCGGCAAAACATCAAATCACCCAGATGACTCAGCCCCCCTACAGCCCAGACTTGGCACCCTGTGACTTCTGGCTTTTCCAAAAACTAAAAATGACCTGTGAAAGGAAAGAGATCAGACCATTGATGAGATTCAGGAAAATACAACAGGGCAGCTGATGGCTATTGGGAAAACTGTGTGAGGTCACAAGATGCCTACTTTGAAGGGGAATGTGGTATCATTGTCCTATGTACAATGATTCTTGTATCTTCTTCAATAAATGTCTCTATTTTTCATATTACATGGCTGGATACTTTCTGAACAGACCTTGTAAATATAGTGACTATTTCCAAGACTGTTCATCTCTATTAGTTATCAGCATATAATGAAAAATACCCCAGATTTAGAGGCAAATCTATGTTTAAATTCTAACTCTACCATTATTAGCAGTTTGAATTTGAATTACTTAAACATCTTAAGCCTCAAATTCCCCATCTGTAGTAGAAATAATAAAGCATATTAAAGTACTCACGAAACACTATGTTAATTTTAGAAACAATGCTGAACTTAACTAAGAATCCTCTCTGAGATGAGTGTCCCAAAAGCTACAACCCCATCATCTAAACCTTTCCAGTCAAGGTCAATGTGATATCATCAGACAGAGGACTACCAATATAAAGAAAACACTGAGAAGAATTAGAGAGAATATTCACCTCCTTATCTGCCATTATTATTCTTACTTCATCCAGGGACTCTCTGCTACCTGGAGAGACTTCTCTTTCAAGGTCAAAAGTTTCGGGGGAACTTAGCTGTGTCTCTGTAATTAAAAAAAAGTAAATCTCATTAATTTTCATTTTGTATTTTCACTGTTGAAAAAGCAAACACCTGCCCTGGCTGGTGTGGCTAAGTGGATTGAGTGCCACTTTGTGAACCAAAAGGTTCGATCCCCAGTCAGAGCACATGCCTGGGTCATGGGCCACATCCCCAGTTCAGGGCATGAGAGAGGCAACCACACGTTGACGTTTCTCTACCTCCCTTTCTCCCTATCTTCCCATCTCCCTAAAAATAAATAAAATATTTTTAAAAATTAAAAAAACACACACACCTATCTCCCCTAAAGTTTAGGGTATGATAATACAGTGGTAGCCATATTGATCCAGCTTGTTTCTTTTTAAAGCTTTACTGATGCATAATTTACATAAGAATTCACCAATTTTCAGTATATAATTTGATGAGTTTTGACAAATTTATACAACTTATACTTGTATCATATATACCATGTAATTAACCACCACAATCAAGATATAAAATACATTAACACCCAAAAAGTTCTCCCTTTCTAGCAACCCAAAAGGGTACCCTTTGTAGTCAATCCCCTCCCTCTTGGCTCCTTGCACTGACCAATCTACTTTATGCTGCTATAGTTCTGCATTTTCTAGAATGTCATCTGGCGTGTCATTTTCTGTGTCTGACCTCTTTCACTTAGCATAATGTGTGTGAGAGGCATCCCCGTTGTCACATGTGTCAGTAGTTCATCCCTTTTTACTGCTGACTAGTATTCCTCTGTGTGCGTATATCCGTTTGTTTATCCATTCATCAATTGATCCACTTGGCTTTTAATTTTAAAGTATATTTATTTTGACAGAAAACAAAAACCTGACAATGTTAGTTCTGAGGTCAAAGGGATGATTAGAGATGACAAAAAATTGGAAGCAAAAATAGAAAATATATTCTCAACAAGGATATGCCTTTCTTTAATACATTCTTTAAGCAGTATCTATTCATTCACCATTATGCAACAAATATTTAATTCAACAAGTTCCAAGCACTTTACAGGCTAATAGAAATATGCAGATGAAAGATGGGGCCCCTTCATTGTTGCAGTTCAGGGGTCAGCATTCTATATAGCTCACGGGCCAAACTCAGCCAGCTGCCTGGTTTTAATAAATTTTTATTGGAACACAGCCACACTCATTCTTCCTTGTATTGTCTGTTTGCTTATGTGCTAAAATGGCAAAGTTGAGTAGTTTCAACAGAGACTGTACGGCCCACAATGCCTAAATATTTACTATTTAGTCTTTTATAGAAGAGTTTGCCAATCTTTGGTCTAGACCCCTATCTCTTAATTTAACAAAAGAACAGTAACTATATTTCAAAGAAAGACAATAAATCTGGAGAAGAAATTTATTTCAGAACACAATTCCAGTAAGTCCTCTGTTATTTACACTGTACACACTACATATCTAACTGGTACTTCTATGCTTCTCAAATACAATGAATGGTCAATGATGGGCAAGTAAAGTAACTGTCAGATACTGAGGTATCTCCTCAATCATCAAAGAAGGATTAAATGCATTTCTAGTGTTAAATATAGTTTAATAAATCATAATTTTTGAAGACTGGATATATACACACATAATTTTACCACTTTATTGGAAAAAGGATTATAGTGCATAAACTTCAGAATCTTTTTCAAGATTCCCTGAGAGACATTAATTAACAAAAGAGACACTGAGTCTATCAAAAATAACAGCTGCTCACTGCTTGCTCTACTGTAACAATAAAAAGACTCTAAGTTTTCTGTAAAGGGTAGAATGCTCAAATGTAAAGACAACTTAAAAGGGCATTAGCTCCTTAGAAATAAACGATGCTGGTATCATATACAATGTGGACATAGGGCTAAAATCCTGCTTCTTCAATGAAGTGACTAACTCTAAAAGGATGTTGTAATTTTAAGTATCAGGCCCCTGGAACTGTCAAAAATATGTAAAATAAAATAGGTAAGATGAACTACTACACTCAATCTGTGTTTCACTTGTTTAGAACAAAGTTTTCAGACAATTCAAATGCACAACTTTTAAATTACATACTGAAGAGAATTATATATTTAGAGACTCAGGAGTCTGGCTCCACGGAGAAGAAGTTATACTTTCTTAGTGAAAGGAACAGGTTATAAAAATCTTCTGCAATCTCATTTAGAAGTGGTTGTGTCAGCAAACAGCTGGACTTAATTAGCAGGCTAATGAGAACAAGTCATGATCTAAAAGTTATCTAACCTCAGTCATAAAGGGCTTGCTTTTCCCTCTCTCATTAACTAGTTTTAAAGATTATTGTATTTGCAGGTTCCTCCAGTGAGATCCCAGGGTGCTATCACATGCCCTTATCCTAAACAGGCAGACTCAGTGACTCTGAGCAGAATGGCGTTAAGTCAGAAGCCCCACACAGAGAGGGGGCAAAGCTTTCTTTTCACAAAGATAGCACAGCATTCCTAAGTGTTCCTGCCAAAACTGGAGCACTGGATAGTGGGGTCTCTGTGTAGACCGTAATCCAAATAAATACATTTCAAATGAATTAAGAAATCATTTTCAATAAACACCAACACAGTTAAACTTTAAAATGAGTAAAGAAAGACCTTAATGATATGCTGTCAAATGTTTTAAAACATTTACAGGACTTAACAGTTTTCTTATTTTGATTTCTTTCAAGTTTTTTCCACAGAAACTCAAACTTATTTTATACTAGTCTCTCTGACCCTAACAGGTTATATAAGACCTAGAAGAAAACTAGATATGATTAATGATAATATTTGTACAATGCCCAAGAGTTTAAACATTAATAGGAAGTCCCTCAGTCTCACATGAATGAAGTTACTGATAAATATAATGGGTTCCACTTTTAAGAAAAGCCAAAAAAAAATACAATCTAAAACAAATTGCTAAGAAAGTAATGGTTCATACCACAAAGCAATTCTTCATTGTACAGAATGATTCAACCCAAGAGTTCTCTCAGATCATGGGTATCTTAGTTCATCTAAAATTATTTGTATATCAATATCTATTCATGTGCATCTTTGAATGAACAGCTCTTGTATCTAAAGCAAGGTACTCATCTTTTCATCTCCACAAAGAACAAAAAACAAAGTACAAAACTTAACCAGGTTAAGTATTTTATCTGAGACTAAAATATAAGTCAAAGACAGAACTGTGCACAAAATGCAATTTCTTGACTCCCTGTGCAATAAGATCTTGTGAATGGCAATGTAAAGCTAACTACTAAAAGCCTCTGAGAAAAATGTGCTCAATGTCAGGTAGATTTAAGGACAGCCCAAATATGAGAATCCATAAACCAAAACATAAAGTCCTCTTGGCTCTTAATGTACAATTAAGTGCTATTCCTGATGCTCTGCTGCCATCTCTGACGAGGCTGGTCACAAACAAGACAAAGGAGCTATGTTAATTTCAAAACTCAAATATCTCTAAGAGAAAAGGTTGAGAATCATAGCCAATGTCCATTCATAAAAAGTGTGGGGGGGTATACATGTGTGGGGGTGGGGTATACATATGTACATGTGTGGTGACACACACACATAAACACATCAACACAAATAAAACTCCCTGGGAGTGGGATGGACAAATCAGACAAATTAATAGGCACAAAGACAGCTAGGGATCAGAAGTTCAGTAGAATCACAGTGGGATGCTTACCAGGACACACAGTGACTTCCTCTGTAGAACTCTCTGGCATAAGGACTAAGTTTCTCTCACTGGCCAAAGCAGCAATGCTGAAAAAGAACCAAACCCCAAGTGAATTCCCAGGTAAATAAATCAGAACATAGCACCTAAAGCAATGGTGAGTCATTCACAATGCCAAAGGTAATCTGATACCTGCTGTCCACTACCTTAAAAGCACAACAGGGAAGCAAGGAATCAGTAGTGAAAACTCCAGCCAGAAACAGGGGAAATAAACATGCTTACAACTTTAGTTCCAGTGAAACCACAGAATGAAAAAAAAAAAACACCTTTTTGGAGTCTTCACAAAGGAAGGTTGAAGGGTAAGCACTATCTATGAACACCACAGAAGACAAAAACTCCATTTCAGTATAAAGATGTCAAAGGTGTTTCAGACTCCATTTCAGCCTTCTGAAGACTAGAGATCTGTAAACGCTTAAGACAAAATATGGAGATTCTCCTGACAACACACTAGCTTCTCCTGCACCTTGAAGTTAAATTTCCTCTTTTCCTCAAGATGTGGCTTTGTAGGCAACAAAAATAAGACACAATTCCAAACTGCCCTACAGCAAAAATCTGCCCATAGAAATTGATTATTTCTTCTGAGAAAAACATAATTATGAATGGCTCCCCTCATCCGACCTTCTGGTTTACCCTGTCTGTTCATGGAGTGCAATCTCTGCCTAACACAGGAACACACGGCTGAGAGATCTGAGCTAGCCCCCTCATGCTTCATAGAGCTTTACGATTAGTTTGATCAAGTATGCAAGAGGACACAAATCCTCACATCAACCAAGAACCACAGAGAAGAGAAGAGAAAATAACCACCACTGATTCATGACAAATAACTAAATCCTGATGGGAAACCACAAGTAATTTCTGTCTAAATAAAACATTTCATAGCATTTGTTATAAACCCAAGCCAGACACAGTTTACTCTGCATGTAACATTAGGGCTCTATTCAAAGGGTCCATCACAAAACAATTTGCTGACATTTATAAAATGAGCTAATCAATTTAAAGTCAAACCGCATTGCCTGCAATTCCAGCTCTCTCCTGGTGACAAAGTGTATAATCATTTATTAAAACCTTCATCTGCTCTGCACAAGGCTCACTACAATAAAGCAGAGAGGCCTGCAGAAAGCAGAAGGCCTACTCCAGTTAAAATCACTTCCAAAAAGTCTTAACAGCAAGAGACCCAAACCAAAGCCATATTCTCCAGCTCAGGAAGAAATACCTAGTACTATTAACCAAAAACCTAACAACACCAACTAAATTACAGCAAAAGGCAACTGGGCCTCAACTTCCACATAGGAGATGAAGGTCACTCAGCACAAGAAGATTAAGCTTTGAGAAATCCCCAGAGGTCAACTACGAATAAAGAGAAAAGTAACTAGATGCTTGATCCAGTTAATATTACAGTTTATAACCAATCAACAACTACATATTAAAGTAAGAAGACCTAAGAAAGTAACCCCATTAATCAATCAGTGAGAATAATTAAGGAGGTAATACAAGTACTGCCATTTAAAGGAAAGATGAGATACAAACGAATGAAAACTGGCATAAGACGGAGAGAGAGCGGTACAGGTTCTATGCGGCCTGAATAATATGAAGGCTTCAAAGAAGAGGAAAGTCTTAAGAGTAGACTTAAAAGGTATATGTGGTTTAGACTTGCAGACAAAATAAGTACAAGCAGAAGGAACAACAGAGATAGGAGGACTAGAAGATCATAAAGAAATCAGTTTATAGCCTTCACATTGGCTTAGGAAGCTGGCATAGTTGGTTAAGACAGTAGCAGGATGTAACCACTTTTCAGAAAGTGTAAATGGGGTTTGTACTAGATGGCTGGATTGGACAAGATAAACCAAGATTTCTTCTACCCAAATATTCTAGGCTTCTATATGATGCATATATAAGAACTGGGAGATAATGATATCTCCTAGTCTGTGCTTATAAAAGAGCTAAAAAAGTCCCCAGCAAGCTGTCCCCCCAGGCTCACTCAGGTGGTTCATCTCTTACTCTGGCACCATCGGAGGGGAATTCAGACCCCTAACAACATGTAATCCTACCTTTGTGAGGCAGGTACAGAGTTTCCTTCTTCAGAAGTTTCCTCAGCAAAAAGCCCTTGGGAAGACTACAAAGAAATACATAACATCTATTAGTTATACAAGCACAGATGAACTAGTTTCTCTTTCTTTTAAAAAAATTAATTGTTCAACATTACCACTCAGCAAATAGCAATAAGAATAACATTTTATATTGTCAGTAAGCCTCAGTAAAAAGAGCATTATCTTGTGGAGTAAAAAGATTGAGATTTAAATCACAGGTGAAGATTCACAGGTGAATCTTCTATAAACTTTGTAATCTTGGTTAAGTCACATTTGAATCTGTTTCCTCATCTTAAAATGGGTATTAAGAATTGCCTCAAAGAATGTTGTGAAAATTAAACCAGGTAAGATATGCAATGCACTTCATGAATGTAAGACAAATATTAATTGGTGAGTCAAATGAATTATGATTTCAGAAAAGCAGTTATAAAGCTTTTGTTGTGGGAGGGAGAGAAAGAGAGAAAAGTTCAGTTGTCAGTGGAAATACTAAGTTGGGAAAAAACACTGTAATCCATGCAAGGTGTCTCTCTGGGCACAACTGAGTCATAACACAAACATCCCAAAAAGAAGGTTACAAAGATTCCTTTTACTTGCCCTGGCCAGGAGGCTCAGTTAGTTGGAGCATTGTCCCATACATCAAAAGGTTGTGGGTTCAATCTCTGGTCAGGGCGCATATGGGGGGCAACTGATCAATGTTTCTTTCTTCCTTCCTCTCTCTCTAAAAAATCAATAAAAACATATCCTCAGGTGAGGTTTTCAAAAAATGATTCCTTTTACTAGAAATCTGCCAAAATGGTTTTGAATTCTGGGAAATCTTTTAAGAAACATAACAAATAGGAGCTGGGTAAGGAAAAGACTATTTTCTTTGATTAACGGTCAAGTTGTGTGATATCAACTCATTAAATGCAGGTACACAAAAGAGCACAGAAAAAGTAGCTACTGCTGACTTAGGTGGACTCTAAGGAAGTGTCTGGGCTATAAGGCTTCTTCCAATGACTGTAAAGCTACTGGCTGAAGGGTCTCCTAGTAGGGTATAAATACCCTAAGCAAGTTAGGTGTCTCTCTGCCACTCAGGTAAATGATGAAATATACTAAAACAGAGGAATCCCTTCAGTCAAAAGGAAGATAAAGCTGTATGATCATCAGAATGCAGCCATTATCAAAATAAGAGTTGAGCCCTAACTGGTATGGCTCAGTGGGTTGAGCGTCATCCCATAGACCAAAGTATCACTGGTTTGATTCATAGGCAGCGCACATGCTTGGGCTGCAGGCCAGGTCTCTGATTGGGGACAGCCAACTGATGTTTCTCTTGCATACTGTTTTTCTCCCTCTCTCCCTCCCTTCTCCTCTAAGAATAAATAAAATCCTTTTTTTAAAAAAAGCAAAAATAAGGGTTAGACAAAACTGCCAAAAGTATTAAAACACAACTGCAACAAATACTTCATCTATTAGTTTGAACTCAGTAGTAAGAAACCTGTTCCATTCTTGAAATATAAAAAAAGGTAAATACTGACACCTAGTGTCCACTTAATAGAATTTTATCTTCTTAGAATGACTTGTTGACTAAGCCTTGGGCTTCAGAAGCAATCAAAAAGCACTAAGTTAAAGATACCTCCACCTCTACCTCAGGAAAAAGTGTGTCTACCTTTCCCAGAGTAAGTTTTTTTAAAAAAAGATTATTGTGTACCTATTACATGCCAGCACTATGATAATCACTTACATGCATTATCTCCTTTAATCCTCACAGGAAATTTTTGAGGAAAATGATTAAATTATTTTAGAAATGAGGAAAGTGAAAGTTAGATAGGTTAAATAATTTGCCCAAAACCAGACTTGGTCAAAAATGGAACTGGGACCTCTCTCCCAAATCCATGCTCTAACCACTACTGTTATGTTGTTTACTCAAATGCTCTTCTTCCCAACCATGTTAACACAACCCAAGAATGTCTTCATTTCTTTGTTCTTTAAAGATTTTATTTATTTATTTTTAGAGAGAGGGGAAGGGAGAGAAACATCAATGTGTGGTTGCCTCTTGCATGCCCCCTAATGGGGACCTGGCCCACAACCCAGGCATGTGCCCTGACTGGGAATTGAACCAGTGACCCTTTGGTTCACAGGCCACTCAATCCACTGAGCCACACCAGCCAGGGCTTCATTTCAATAAATCATTTTTAATTTCTAAACTTATACCTCAATAGCAGTAATCTGAAGATGGGATAAATTAAGGTTCTTCCAGAATAGGAAAATAACATAGTAAAACAAGCAAACAAAATTCTATTTGAATACCCAAGTTTAATCAAGATGGACAGGGAAACACAACAGCAATGTGACTTTGTAACTAAGGGAACGGTGGCCTAATCAAGACACAGCACTCTGCCTGAAAAAAAATATGTTAACGGGAACATGATAGTTTACAAAAAGATCTAAAAAAGGAAAGATCCAGAATAAGCAGTGTCTTCAACATCACAGCCTGGGAAGCAGAAGTGAACAGACACATCATCTGGTCACCATCAAAATGTCCTCAGCTGTCAGGCACTGGTAACTTATCAAGTCTTTCAATAGACAAGTTGAATCGCCCCTTAAAATTTCCACTTTCTGATTACTATTTCAGCTTTCCATACCCCTCATTCTAGAAGGAGATAACAGTAGATGATAGATTTGAGTATTCCAATCACAAATGTCTCTCTTCGACAATAAATGAACAAACTGCCACTTGGTGTACAAGTTGGCTTGAAGTTTGGCTAGTCAAAGTCAGTCCCCACACCCCTACACAATTTGATCGTTTCTGGGCAACAAATTCCAGTACATGAACTAAAAAAATTAACAATCAGACACTGAAAATTAAGACATTAATATACTACCCCTCCACTTCCTTGCTGTATAGTCATCAAAATAAACTCTCCATCTTCATTAACAATTTCCTTACTTCAGTGATGGCAGAAACCAGTTATCATCTGATTCTAAAGCTTTTATAACTTATGTAAGCAATCTGCCCCAGGGTGAATGTTCTTCTGAGTCATTATTTCTGGAACTGTCTTGTTTTCTCCACCAACCAAGTTGTCTCAAACATGGGCAACTTCATCAAAGCCAAAATCAATAGAAAATATTTAATAAAATCATAAATTCCTTCTACCCACAGTTTCTAAAGACCAAGACAGAAGGTGAAATACAATCATAGCTCTTTCATTACTTGCCTACACAATTAGTAAGTTCATTGCTGCAGGTTTGTTAAAGATACTGTTCTATGCGGGCAAGGCTGCAGTGAAGGAGGTATTGTGATACACTGCTGGAAGGAAGGAGCACAAATCTGAGCAACATTTCTGAAAAGCAATCTGACAGTAAATAGCAAATCTTTTCTTATGTTCATAACTCTTTAACCCAGCATTTTTCCTCATTCTCTCTCCCTAACACTACTTTCAAATAAAGAAAAGTTTTTAGAAAGATGTTTATCACAGACAAAACATCTGGCAATAGAAAAACAGTTAAAATATTACAGCAAATTCCTAAGCCAGAAAATTAGATAGTCATTAAAAATGAAATCTATAGTTTTAACATCATGTGGAAATGTTTATATGTTAACTTTAAAATACAAAAATATGATTTAACCCATATAAAAAAGGTCTAAAAAAAGAACAAGGAATACATCACTAGATGGTAGGATTGTGGATGCTTCCAACTTATTCTTCAAACTTTTCAACATTTTTCAATAGTTCTAAGTGACCTCTAAAATTAATATTAAGAACCACCCTGGATACTCAACAGGCTGTCTGCCCAGTCTCCTGTTACTGATGAGTGCCCCTCAGCGCCCCACTGTACTACGTAATCACAGCCATTTGCACAACATGACACATGCCCACTGCAGGCCTCCGCCAGCTGGGGGCTATTAACCTCAAATAGGCCTTAAGTTCCTTTTCTAGAAATCTGAAATTGAACTGGGAGAGAGTAAATCTCCTATAATTTGTATTTAAACTTGGGGGCTGTGGGATCATTATTTTCCATCTACCATGTAAAACAGAGAAGCAAAGGGAGAGTCTGCAGGCAGGAAAATGAAACAGATACAATAAAGCATTGAGACCTAACTGCAGATGATTTTCTAAACTCAGCACCTTCTCTGGGCTTGGTTACCACCCTGTTTCAGATTTTATGAGGTACCACATTTCCTTATGATAAAGTCCTCTTTTTAGTTAAGATAGCTTGATTTGAGTTGTTGTAGCCAAATAGTTTGAATTAATACTATTTGTAGCATTTTGCAGCCTGCTTATAAAGTAAAAGACCTTCAATCTAATAAAGCCAGCCACTAGGGTCTGAACACACCCACACTATCCCAAAGGCACTGCTTTCAAATTTCAGAACTTGACAAGCCTATGCTCCATAACACTGGCCCCGGGAATCTTTCAAGCTAACAACTTGAATTACAGTAAATCATTGTGGAGTTAATTTATTCTTTTATGGGAAAGCATCTCTGAATTGCAAAAAACTAAGAAATGAAATGTTATCACAAACATAACCTTTCATTTGGAAAACAGGCAAAAAATAAGCACTCTTAAGAAAAATGCCTTCTAGCCCTGGCTACTGTGGCTCACTGGGTTGAGTGCCAGCCTGAGAATCAAAGGGTCACTGATTGGATTCCAGGTCAGGGCACATGCCTCGGTTGCAGGCCAGGTCCCCAGTAGGGGGTGCACGAGAGGTAACCACATATTGATGTTTTTCTCCCTTTCTCCCTCCCTTTCCCTCTCTAAAAATAAGTAAATAAGACCTTTAAAATTTTTAATAAAAAGAAAAGAAAAATACCTTTTCTTCACATACAGCAATCTTCCCATAATGTGGATGAAGAGGATGCTAGGGGAGAATGATCCCCAAAGGTATGCTCAGTGAGTGACCTCTGGTTCCCTACAGAGAGCTACCATTTACTGAGTGTTTTAAGCATTATACTAGGCATTTTATACAATTCACTTTAACCATTAAAACTACGTGACTGGCTACTACCATTTTACAGATGTAAAAAACTGAGATTCAGGGGGTTAAATGGTTTCTTCACAAGGCACACAGTTATTACTAAAACAAAAAAGTCAAAATTCATACTTCAAATCCACACTCTCTACATTATGCTATGAAATTTCTCATCATTATTATTTCCTAAACCCTTATCAAAACAGGCAGAACAAATAGGATTAACAGCAAAACAATACCAAAAATAGAAATAGCAACAAAAAACAGTATCGTTGCAAAACAGAATACTCTATTTACAATTTATAGAGTTTGAAATTACATGGCTGCTCTTATAAAATTCAGAAAAAACTGACTATAAGCTCTCATATATGATACAATCTAGCTATGCCAGAAAAAATACAAGGAATTGTTTTCAGTAAATTATAGAAAATTACCACAAGCAAAACTGCAAATAGGCCATTATGTGAGGGGGAAAAATAAACAGGAAAACTATCTGTACTTCCCATCACAAAGGCCCACTTCCCCTCATATATGAAGAATGCCTACAAACAACTTAGAAAAAGATTGTCAAACAGAAAAATGCCTGTAAGATCTAAACACAGAAAAGGAAATACAAATAAATCTCAACTACACATATAAGAGAAATGCAAATGAAGATTACACTGAGAAAAAATAAAAGATTTCACTGAGGTATTTTTTTCTCTCTCAGATTAACAAAGATCATGAGGTCCTGATAATGCTGCACCGGGAAAGCTTGTAGACACTCAGACACTGCAGTGAGTATAAATTTATACAACCTGTATCGAAGGTAATTTGACAACAGCTAATAAAACTGTAAATGCATATACATATTCTGATCCACCAATTACATCTACAACAAATTATTCTACAAATATCTCCCATGTGAATGAAATATCTTGTGTACAACAGTAACCACTGCAGTAGTGTTTATAATAGTAAAATATTGGAAAAAGCCTAAATGTCCACCAACAGAAGCACTGGATAAAATAAAACTCATCACACATGATATACTACACATTCCCCCCCCCCCAAAAAAGGAGAAAGTTTTCATGTACTGTTAAGAATGACCTCATAGAGACAATAAATGGAAAAAGCGCAGAGTAATGTGTAGAGTAGGCCATGATCTGTGTAAAAGAAGCTGCTTGTACTACAGAAAGTACCTGGGAAGGATACATTAGAAAACTAGTCAAAAAGGTTGGCTCCAGGGAGGGGAACTGGTTGGTGGGGAGTGGGAACAGGAGACAGATGTTTTATTCACATCTTTTTTGAATGTTGTGCCATGTGAACACTGTTACCCATTCAAACACTTAACTTTTTAAAAACAATAAAAATTTTAAAACACACAAAAATAAATTATGGTACATTCATATCATACATTTTCAAATATAGTTAATATATCAGAAAAGATCTAAGATAAACTATCAAGTGGGGGAGAGAAACAAAGTTTTTATAGAAGAGTTTTCATTTTGCTGAAAAAGTAAATAGGAACAAAAATTTTTTTTCAAAAGATTTAATTATTTATTTATTTTTAGAGAAAGGGTGGGAGAAAAACATCAGCGTGTGGCTGCCTCTCGAGTGTCCCCAATCAGGGACCTGGCCCACAACCCAGGCATGTGCCCTGACTGGGAATTGAACTGGCAACCCCTTGGTTCACAGGTCAATGCTCAATCTACTGAGCCACACCAGCCAGGGCAAAAACAAATTTTTTTTTTAAGATTGTATTTATTTATCTTAGATGGGGGAAGGGAAGGAGAAAGAGAGAGAAACATCAATATGTGGTTACCTCTCATGCACCCCTCCACTGGGGACCTCACCTGGACCACAATCCAGGCATGTGCTCTGACTGTGAATTGAACTGAGGACCCTTTGGTTCACAGGTCGGTGCTCAATCCACTGAGCCACACCAGCCAGGGCAGAAAAAAATTTTTATGCACAGAAATAATGATTGCCTCTCTCGGTACTGGGATTATGGGTAATTTTTTCTTCTTTACACTCTTTTCTCCTTTCCTAATTTTCCATAGTGTACATGTGTTTTGTCCAAAATAAGGGGGAAAATGCCACAAAAAGAATGGCTAAAATCTTAGTTTAATCTGTAAATGAATCACCTTTAATCACAGCATCACTGACACTTACCTCATGGCTGGTTGTTGGTTCTTCCTTCAACAAAAGTTTCTCTTTTAAGCTTTTAATTGGGCTTTCCTGGAAATTCTTGGGTTTTGAGTGCCAGACAGATGCCCTAGACTCCTGCCTCTCCTCCTCTTTATCTTCATCTCCCATATCTTCTGATATGCCTTCATTTTTTTCATTTTCACTAGCCTGATCGCCTTGGCCACAGTCATTCTGGATCAGAGAAGGAGGTCTAGGTAACACTGGTTCACCAAATCCTTTTTTTTTCAAGAGCTGCCTCTGAGCCATTTTCAGGCTCTTTTGATAAACCTCCAACTGGCAGAGAATGACCTTGGTATACTGGTTAGGGTCTATTCCAGCTGGGCAAAATGGAATACCCCAGAAGTAGTGCACAGTGCCCCCCCTGTTCTGGAGACCTTGGGCATCTGCCGAGGCAGGCAGACAGTGCCTAGATGTGTCCCCCCTGCCCTGGGCAGCTTCATGAAAATCACATCCCCTCCCAGTACTTTCCTGTGGCTTCCCACACTGTGTGTGCTCAGCCAAGTGGCCAGTGCATCTGTCAAAACATTTAACGTTCTCTTTCTCAACTACTGGCTGGCTTGACTGGTCCCAGCTTCCTGAGCTGCCAGAGACCGGCTCCTCTTCAGTGTTTTCAGTGTGGTCCCAAGGCTCCTCTCTTTCCTCAGCCTCGTTTCCCTGACTGATATGTGAGCCTTTAAACAGTGATGGAGGTGCCAGCTGCCATATGCCTGTAGGTATTTGAGAAAAAGTAGGGCTAAGGACAAACTGATTTTGTTAAGAGGGCTTGGTAAGTTCTCACTTACCAAGAATTACAAAATGTGAGTAAAAAAGGCTCTTCTTTGGGTTTAACCAAATGTTGGCTTTTCCTTGGAGATAAAAGTATGCAGGATATTAGTGAGATCTCAACTACTTTCTGATTTAACCTCTTTAATATCACCAAAGAAATCTGGGGAATTTCTTTATATCTACTCTCAGCATGAGATCCCTGTGATGTGGTTATACTCGATGAGTACAAGGAGTCAGAACAGGGAGACATGCCTTCAGTGGTCCCAGAGTCTGTGGTTTTCTCTTGGTGGGACTGTGAAGATGGTCCAGTGGCCAAAGGTTGAGATCTGGTAGCAGAAGCATCAGAAGGCCGGCAACTCTGAAACAAGTGATCCCACACCAGACCAGGTGTATTATTACAACAGTTAGACATAAGGGTCACAGGAAGGACAACGAGGGGAGGGAGGCCACTGTCCCTAAGGGTTCTTCTCTTTAAAATATAGATGCTCAATCAAATGAATTCCACAATGCATAGTTCTATGTGCAAAGTGCTGCACTAGATCACTATACTAAAACCTTTTCTAATATAGTGATGCAGATGACATAAATGGCTCAGTACCTGTCACTGGCAAATATCCTTCACATTTAAAATAATTTCAACTACACATATTCAAATCACAATTTAACATTATTTGAAAAATTCTGAACTACCAATTCTTTCACTCCACAACATCTCTGGTTCTCATTCTCTTTGCTCTCTCCACAAAACAGGGGAGGTAAGTACCTCATCTTGCCCTTTTGGTTTCTTGGTAATAGGTAATTCTTCTCAGAAGCCGCCAACTACTATGGTTCTCTTAAACTATGGACTGAACATCTGTGAGGTGCAAGAAAACTCCTTCATAAAAAATTAGCAAAATACTTCAAATTGGGATCACCAACAACTCAACATAGGCTTTAAAATTACTGTTTGGTTGGAAACCCTATGAACTGCTACAGCTAGTTCCAATGCAACCGCAGCACTGCGGAATTAGAAGAGTGCCTGTCAGCCCTCACCAACTTTCTCAACAGAGCATATTTACATGCAGGCTCTCCTCGATGGCTTTCCTCAAGAGCGCCTCTTCTTCCTCCTCCTGGCTGTTCACCTCCCTAGCTTCCTGCTCACTCATTTTGACAGCCAGAGCAAACTGTTCTTCTTCTGTCATTTCTGTAAAAAGACAAAGAAAGAGAGGGGAGGGACACCGCAAATATTGAATAGGCATGGAGGCAAGAAATAGAATTATTAAACTTTTCAATTGAAGATATAATAAAATTTTATAATCTTATAAGTGAGGAAAGCCCCCAAAAGTAAGGTGTTGGCCAAGATCAGTAGAAGTTATAAGAATCCTGGGTTAACTAGACTGTGAGCTCCTGTGAAGATAGAGTTTTTCCCTATTCTGTTCACTGTTGTATCTCCAGCATACCAGGGTGGGCAAGAGTAGGTTTACAGTTCCAAGTACACAAAACAATTTATTCTTGTATTATTACTCATAATTATTGTAGTATTTATCATTATTAATGTACTTTTGCCCACCTCTGTATAAAAGAATGCCTGGCAACTGGTAAATACTCAAATATTTGATGAATGAATAAACGGAGGAAAAGGCTTTCGGGCCTTTTGCTACAAATCACACTGCTTTATGCTCAACATTTAAACAGAATAATTCTACTTGTCAGAATCCTCTTGGTGGGACTGTTTGTTTAACCAGCAGAAAAGACCATCCCTAGTGACCAGAATGTTATCTCCAAACATCATTTCCCATTAAAAACAACTGCGATACCTTGACAAAATGGCTGATTCAAAGTCCAGAGCTAGAAATGTAAAAGATAAGCTGGAGTATCTGTCATATATGTGAGCAAGGAATCTATCAGATACTACTGGGGTCACATCAAAAGAAATTAAAGGCCAACTTAAAAAGGTTCTCACCACCCAAAACTGGAACAACTGGAACATCAATCAAAATAATGAATGAAATGAATTAAAACACATTAAATATGTTTAAATCTAGGTGTTTAAAATGATAATTGTTAAAAAACACAACTAACTGGTCATTGTTGAAGAATGCTAGTGAATAAATTATTTTAAAAACTAGTAAATAAATGAATAGAGAATCAAATTTCTGTCTTACTCTTCCAACACAAGCTACACTGCTGGGCAACCAAATAGATGAAGAGAAGTTTCAATTTAAAAGATTCTTCCAGCTAATAAAAATGTTTTTTTAAATGATAGACTATCACCATTTTGTATGTCTATGGAAATAATTTTGGCAATTTCTTACAAACTACATATATAACCCAGCAATCCCAATTCTGGCAATTTACTCTAAAGACATACTTCCAATTAAAAGAAAAATAAATATGCACTACATTTTTCACTGCAGCATTGTTTGAATTTGTGAAACACAGAATCTACTTACTGACCAACATAGGACATTGCCTGATTATACTCTGGTTCAATACATGTAACTGTTAAAAAAAAGGGTAAGAAAGATACCCACAGACCAGGAATAAAATAATTTCAAGGATATAATATTAAGTAACAACAGGAATAAAGTGTACGTATAGCAGTCTACATTTTGTGTAACAAAGGAGAAACACCAGAAATACATATACCTGTTTATTTTGCAAACGGTAACACAAAAAGGGTGAGACACTAATCCAAGTGGCTACCTACAGATAGTTGAGAGCAAAGTAAGACAAGAGAGGGAGTGACACTTCTTTGTACCTTTTGGTATGTCTTTGACTTACAAAATCACATGAATAGTATACATATTTTTAAAAAGTAAAATAAAATCAGTAAGGATGATGGATCCCTAAATTTGAATCCAAACATTAAGAAATGCACCTAAATGAATTTGAAATAACTTTAATAAGAATGAAAGCATAACATATCAAAATTTGTAGGATGCACCTAATATAATGTTTACAGGGAAATGTAGAGCTGTGTACATGATCACATTAGGAAAAAAAAATTTAAAATCAGTGATCCAAACCTTCTACTTTAAAAAAATAAAGAGTAAATTAACCCAAAAGTAGAAAGAAATATAAAAAGCAAAAACCAACAAAATAGAAAATGGCATACAATAGAGAAAAAATTAAACAAAAAATTGGTTCTATGCATAAAACTCCTAGAAGAAAACATAGGCAGTAAACTCTCTGACATTTCTCTTAATATGTTTTCTGACATATATCCTGGGGCAAAGAAAAAAAAAGAAAAAGAAAAAACAGATGGGACTACATTAAACATTAAACTAAAGATTCTGGACTGCAAAGGAAACCATCAACAAAACAAAAAGACAACCTACTGAATGAGAGAAAATATTCATTTGCCAATGACACATCCAATAAGGGGTTAACATCCACAATTTATACAGAATTTATGTAACTCAACATTCAAAAACAAACAATCTAATTTAAAAAATAGGCAGAGGACTTGAAGACACTTATCCACAGAGGACATACCTATGGCCAACAGACATATGAAAAGATATTCAATGTCACTAATCATTGGGATTAGTAAGGGATTGCTGGAGGGAAAGGGGTCATAGGGGGAAGGGGACAAAGGAGGAAAATTGGGACAACTGCAATAGCATAATCAATAAAATATATACATTTTTAAAAACCACAATGAGATATCACCCCATACCTGTAAGAATGGCTATCATCAATAAATCAACAAATAACAAGTGTTGGCAAGGTTGTAGAGAAATGAGAACCCTCATGCACTATTGGTGAGATTGCAAAATGATGCAGCCACCATGGAAAACAGTATGAAGGTTCCTCCAAAGATCAAAAATAGAACTATCTTATGACCTAGCAATTCCACTTTTGGGTATATAGCCAAAGAAATCCAAAACACTAATTCAAAAAGATATATGCACCTCTATGTTCATTACAGTTATTTACAACAGCCAATATATAGAAGCATGCCAAGTACCCATTCAACAGACGAGTAGATAAAGAAGATGTGGTACACACATACACAATGGAACATTACTCAGCCATAAAAAAGAATGAAATTTTACCATATGTGACAACATAGATAGACCTAGAGGGTAGTATGCTGAGTTAAATAAGTCAGATAGATGAAGACAAATACCATATGATTTCACTTATACATGGAATCTAAAAAACAAAATAAACAGACAAAACAGAAGCAGACTCATAGATACACAGAATAAACTGAGGGTTGCCAGATCGGGGGTGGGGGGGTGATTTGGATGAAAAAGGTAAAGAGATTAAGAAGTATAATCTGGTAGCTACAAAATAGTCATGGAGATAATAAAGTACAGCTTAGGGAATATAGTCAATAGCATTATAATAACTACGTATGGTGCCAGGTAGGTATTAGAATTACCAGGGACATCGCTTTGTAAATTATATAATTGTCTCACTACTATTTTGTACACCTGAAACAAATAAAAAATAGTATTAAATGTTAACTACAATTGAAAAATAAAATGGGGGTGGGTGTAGGTGGAAGAGGGCATGGGGGATAAATGATAATGAAAAAAGAAAAAAGAAAAAGAAAATAAATTATTTGGTATTATAAAAAATTTGGTTCTATGAAAAGGTCAAGGCCCTGGCTGATGTAGCTCAGTGGATTGAGTGCAAGCCTGCGAACCAAAGGATCGTGGTTCGATTCCCAGTCAGGGCACATGCCTGGGTTGCAGGCCAGTTCCCGGCAGGGGACACATGAGAGGCAACCACACACTGATATTTCTCTCCTGCTCTCCTTCCCTTCCCCTCTAAAGATAAATAATTTTTTTTAAAAAGTCCAATAAAATTTATAAAACTCTACACAAATAAAAAAAAGAAAACACAAATTAACAATATCAGGAATAAAAGAAGAGATGTATCACTATAGATTCTGGAGTCATGAAAAGAGTAACAATAGAAAATGTGGACAGTTTTATGCCAATAAATTTGACAACCTGGATCACACATTCTCAACAGGGATGGTATCATCCCCAAGAGGACAAGAATTGGTTCTTGGAGGTCAAAAAATCTTACTCTCTCAGACAGAAAACACAGACATACAATCAGTACATAAACAGGATATACAGCCTTACCTGTGGTACTAAAAATTCGTGGGGTGGTTAGGAAAAAAATGTCTAAAAAAGGATCCTCTGCAGAACAACAATGAAAAAAGGACTGAGAAACAATGATTTGTGGAAACACACTAAAACAAAAATGAAAAACACATTATTCAAACTGACACAGAAGAAACAAAAAATATGAATAGCCATATATATATTAAAGAAATTGAATTTGTAATTAAAAACTTTTTCATAAAGAAAATCCCAGAGACATCCGACATTCATCACTGGTAAATTCTACCAAAGAATAAAGAAAAAGAAATACCAAAGTAATTTAGAAAATAAAAAACCAATTCTCCTCAAAATGATTTATAGATTCAACAAATATCAACAAAAATCCCAACAAGCTCATTTAATGAAACATAACAGAAAATTCAGCAAGAGATTCAGACTGATTTTCAACAAGGAAAGAACAGGCTTTTCAACAAATTGTACTAGAACAACTGGATATTCTATAAAGAAAAAATAAACTTTAAAACCTTTATCTCATACTATATTCAAAAGTTAACTCAAAATAGATATGTCTAAGTGTAAAAGCTAAAACTGTAAGAATTCTAGAAAAAAACCTTACGTGAAAACCTTTATAAATTTGAAGTAGTTAAAGGTTGCTTAGACAAGATCCAGAAAGAAAAAAGAAAAAAAAAATCTAATCAGGATTTAAAACTTCTCTTTGTTAAGAAAATAAAAGGTAAGCCACAAAATGTGAGAACATATTCAAAAGAAATATAATCAGAGAAAGGACTTGTATCCAGAATATATATAGAAATCCTACAATTCAATAAGAAAACAAGTAATCTAATTTTTTAAATAATGAGCAAGGGATCTGAACATATATTTCACAAAACAAAATATTAGAATGACCAATAAGCACATGAAAAGGTCATTAGTCATCAGGAAAATGAAAGTTAAAATGAGACACCACTACAAACCACTGGACTAGCTGGAATGAAGACTGACATTCCTAACAAAGTCACTAAGTCATAAAGAAAAGTTGATTACATCCTTTAGATTCAAGAGAACCCAAAACCACATAATACAAAAGAAGTCTGACTTTTTTGTAATACTCTGCTTTTCAAAAGATCCTATTCTCTAAAGGTTCTGGAGAGATGAGGCTTTGCTACATTAACTGAAGTATTTTTCAGACTCTGCTCTCCTTGCCCCACTATTAAAACAAGAACTTAAATTAGTAACACGGTGTGATTCTGTTTTCTAGGTCATATGAAGGAAGTTCCAGAGCCAGAAAACTTGGGTTTAAATCTTGATTTTGCCACTTCAATTGTGTAATCTTGAGCAGGTAATTTATACTCTGTACCTGGATACTGGTGCTGGTCTCTGATCTCCATTAAGGAAAATGCCAGCAAGTGTGAACCTTAGAACCTCCAAATGAAGTGGCCAATTCAGCTTATCAAATGATTGTGCTAAACTAAACACAGAGCAGTACACAATTTGTGTGAAGCTGATTATGCTAGTCGATAATTTATAATCACTAATGTCTCCCAACATTTGAGTTAGCCTCTCAATGAGATGTGCAAACAGACTGTTAATAATCCAGAACACAAAACTGGATAGTACGTATCAAGAGAATCTTATAATTTGTGAGTACTTAGAATGGCTTAAAGAGAACATTTCATATAATAAAAAAATAAACCTGATAAATTATTTTCCCACCCAAATCTTTTCCTAAGAACCTTTTTTCCTAAAACAATATGACTCTGCAACTGCAATAAAGCTGATATACCTATATATTGTCAGTGAGAGTATAAATTTATAAAACTTTTTTTATATTTGAGTGGTTTAGTATTTTTTTAAATATATTTTATTGATTATGCTATTGCAGTTGTCCCATTTTCCCCACTTCACTCTCCTCCACCCACATTTCCCCCCTTTAGTTCATGTCCATGCGTCATAAGTCCTTGGCTTCTACATTTTCCAGACTATTCTTACCCTCCCCTTGTCTATTTCCTACTTACCATCTGTGCTACTTATTCTCTGTACCTTCCCCCCTCTGTGCTCCTCCCACTCCCCTGCTGATAACCCTCCATGTGATCTCCATTTCTGTCGTTCTGTTCCTGTTCTAGCTGTTTGCTTAGTTTGTTTTTGTTTTTGTTTTAGATGTGGTTGTTAATTATTGAGTTTGCTATCATTTTACTGTACATGTTTTTTACCTTCTTTTTCTTAGATAAGTCCCTTTAACATTTCATATAATAAGGGCTTTGTGATGATGAACTTCTTGAACTTAACCTTATCTGGGAAGTGCTTTACCTGCCCTTCCATTCTAAATGTAAGCTTTGCTGGATAGAGCAATCTTGTATGTAGGTCCTTGCTTTTGATGACTTGGAATACTTCTTTCCAGCCCCTTCTTGCCTGTAAGGTCTCTTTTGAGAAATCAGCTGACAGTCGGATGAGAACTCCTTTGTAGGTAACTCTCTCATTTTGTCTTGCTGCTTTTCAGATTCTCTCCTTATCTTTAATCTTGGGTAATGTTATTATGATGTGCCTTGGTGTGTTCCTCCTCGGGTCCAACTTCTTTGGGACTCTCTGAGCTTCCTGGACTTCCTGGAAGTCTATTTCCATAGCCAATCTGGGGAAGTTCTCCTTTATTATTTTTTCAAATAACTTTTCCACTTGTTGCTCTTCCTCTTCTCCTTCTGGTACCCCTATAATTTGGATGTTGGAACGTTTAAAGATATCCTGGAGGTTCCTAAGCCCCTCCTCATTTTTCTGAATTCTTGTTTCTTCATTCTTTTCTGGTTGGATGTTTCTTTCTTTCTCCTGGTCCACTCCATTGATTTGAGTCCCAGTTTCCTTCCCATCACTATTGTTCCCTGTACATTTTCCTTTATTTCACTTAGCATAGCCTTCATTTTTTCATCTAATTTGCAACCAAATTCAACCAATTGTGACCATCCTGATCACCAGTGTTTTGAACTGTGCATCTGACAGGTTGGCTATCCCTTCATCGCTTAGTTGTATATCTGCTGGAGCTTTGATCTGTTCTTTCATTTGGGCCATTTTTTTTTTGTCTCAACTCTCCTGTTATGTAATGAGGGGCAGAACCTTGGATGTTTAGGGCAGGACAACCCAGCCACTGGGTTATGATGCTGTATGTGGGGCAGGGGTCCGAGGGGGAACAATGGCACGCTTGCTCTGCTCTCTGCTAGATTTCAGTCACTTCCCCCGCTTCCCCCAAGCAAACTGGGCCCTTCTGGTGCTGATTCCCGTATGGGTGGGCTTGTATACATTCTAGGACCCTGTGGGTCTCTCCAACAAACTCTCCTATGAGGCTGGGAGTTTCTCCCGGCACCTCAACCCCCACAGGTGTTTTCAATCGGTGTTTTGAGGCTTTATTTCCCTGCACTGGGACCCTGTGTTGTGCAGTCTGTCTCACTCACCAGTTTCGCCCAGTTTATCTGCACTCGAATGTGGGACAGCCCTGCCTGCCAGCCGCCTTGCGCACCACACCCCCTTCCACAAACCACTGCCTTGCAGGGTCCACCAGCCACCCTGCCACAAGCCTTCTACATCCCTCTACATCCCAGCTCCCCAACTCCGCCTCTCCTACTGGTCTGGATGAATATGTCTACTTTAACTCCTTGGCTGTCAGACTTCCATACAGTTCAATTTTCTGTCAGTACTGGTTGGTGTTTTTTTTGTTTGTTTGTTTTTAAATTGCTGTTGTCCTTATTTTGGTTGTGTGAGGAGGTACAGTGTGTCTACCTACGCCTCCATCTTGGCTGGAAGTTCTTATAAAACATTTTTGAAAACAAGAAGGCACTGTGTCAAAACTCTTATTGATGCACATTCTCAAAGTGATACCAGGGAATTTAACCCAAACAATCACTGAAAAATGCTACACACAAAAAGATGTTCAGCACACTTTTATTTATAAGAACACTGACTTAAATGCCTAAAACAAGGCAATAGTTAAGTACATTATGGCATGTTAACTCAAGAGACTCAGAAGTTATCCAAGTGCTAATTATAAAGATATAAAAATGATAAAGTATGTAAAAGCCAAATGAAAATATAATGGGGCCCACACACCAATTTCTGGTTCATAAGGAGTTTGTAAATTGCCAGTCTGTCCTAATGGCAAGTACAAAGCTGAACAGACTGAAAAGTCAGTAACTCTTCTTGGGTCCCTGAAAGAAAAGGACACAGGACAAACAGATGCCCCCAAGACAGAGAAACAGACAGGGAATACAGAGTCATGACTTGTCAGAGCAAGGGTTCAAGAGTGGAAACTCCACATAAACGAGTGCCAGGATATGAAAACCTAAACTGCAAGTGAAAAATTGCTGGAGACTCAGTGTGGACAAGTTTAAGAGTTTAAAATCTCCAGAGGAATTCAGTCACAGGGGGTCCCCACATTTTTGTGAATTTTACCTCTAAGAGCTCAATCAGGTTCTTACAATAAATGGGGGAAACTTCCTCTTAAACATCCCACAGAGGGAGGAGAAAAGGAACTACACTAAAATATGCCAGAGTACTCTTTTCTTTTCCACAAGGGCTGCCCTAAGAGAAACCAGTTAACCAGAGCATAAAGTATCCCAGTCTAGCTGACCTGAGAAAAGGGAAATGCCAAGCTCCAATCTACTCTCGCCATCCTGTCCCATCTAAGGGGGAGGGCAGGAACTGAGAAACACTTGCGATGTTCAAAGACCAGAGGCACAGGCTCACTGAAAGACAGACCTAATCACAGAACCATCAAAAGTTTTACCTGCCCCCACACTTAACACTACATTACTGAAGACCTATTTAATAGTAGTTTCTTTTACCTGATACATCATATTCAACCACCAAGAAAAAATTACAAGACATACTAAAATGCAAAAGAACACAATTTGAAAAGACAGAGTAAATATCAGAAACAGACATAGCTGAGATGTCGGAATTATCAAACTGGGAATTTAAAACAATTATGATTAATATGCTAAGGGCTCTAATGGATAAAGCAGAGAGCATGCAAGGGCAGATGGAAACTGTACATAGAGATGGAAATCCTAACAAAGAACCAAAAAGATATATTACAGATCAGAAACACTGGAACAAATGAAGAATGCCTTGATTAGTAGACTGAACACAGCTGAGAAAAAATCTGAGCTTAAGGACACAGTAATAGAGACTTCCAAAACTAAAAAGCAAAGAGAACAAAGAGTGAAAAGAATCAAAAAGATCACCCAATGCCTTGGGGACAATTACAGAAGGAGTAATAAACACATAATAGAATTACCAGAAGGAAAAGAGCAAAAGAAATATGTGAAACAATGACTCAGAATTTCCCCAAATTACTTTCAAATACTAAACCACAGATCCAAGAAGCTCAGACAACACAAAACAGGAAAAATGCAAAAACAAACAAACAAACAAAATGTGCTGGCTGGGGTGGCTCAGCGGAGTGAGTGTCAGACTGCAAAGCAAAGGGTCACCAGTTTGATTCCTTCAGGGCACATGCCTGAGTTGCTGGTGAGGTTCCCAGTAGGGGGCGCATGAGAGGCAAACACACGTTTCTCTCCCTTTCTTCCTCCCTTCCTCTCTCTCTAAAAATAAAATAAATAAAATCTTTAAAACAAACAAACAAAAAACATATACCTAGGCATATCATTTTCAAACTATGTAAAGAAAAATTCTGAAAGAAACCACAGAGAAAACATCTCAACTATAGAAAAATAAAGATGAGAATTACATCTGACGTCTTTGAAACCATGCCAGCAAGAAGAAAGTAAAAAGAAATCTTTAGTTATTGAGTCTTCATTTAGTTAGATCTTCTTTGACTGTGTTCATCAAAGTAGAGTTTATCCCAGGAATGCATGGCTGATTTAACATATGAAAATCAATTAATACATCAAATTAAAAAAAAGACAAAAGCTACATGATTATCTCAACAGACAGAAAAAACATTTAACAAAATTCAACAACCCTTCATAATAAACACATTTTTGAATGGTTAAAATAGTATATTTTATGTTTTGTGTATTTTACCATAATAATAATGCTTTTTAATGAGCAACAGATCTGAATAGGCATTTCTCCAAAGACGACACACAAAGGACCAACAAGCACATGAAAAAATGCTCAACTCCATTAGTCACAGAAGCATGTGCATCACAACCATAGTGAGACACCACTGCACGCCCACTGACATGACCACTAAAAAAGAAGTGTTGCCAAAGATGAGAAGAAGTCGGAACCCTCATGCAATACTAATGGGAATGTAAAAGGTGTGGCCACTTTAAAAAACAGTCTGGCAGTTTCTGAAGTAATTAAATATTGAGTTACCATATGAACCAGGAATTCTACCCCTAAGTACATGCCCAAGAGAATAAAAACCTATGTCCACACAAACACTTGTACTTGAATATTCAGAGCAACTTTAGTCATAATAGCCAAATAGTACAAACAATCCAAATGTACACCAAATGATAAATGGACAAGCAAAGTGTGGTACAGCAATATGATAGGATAGTACTTAGCAATAAAGAAATGAAGTATTGATACATGCCAAAACATGGATACAGCTGAAAACATTAAGCTAAATGAAGAAAGCCAGTCACAAAAAAACCACATTATGATGAGATTCCAGATACATGGAATGTCCATAAGAGGAAAATATATGTAGACAGACCAAAGAGATTTAGCAGTTGCTTAGGGCTGGGTGGAATGAGGGACAAAAATGTTCTAGAATGAGACTGTGGAGATGACTGCACACTTGTTAATGTACTAAAAACCACTGTACACTTTAAATGATGAATGTACTGTATGATGAATGAATTATATGGTATGTAAGTTCTATTTCAATAAAGCAATTACCATAAAAATAGAGAAATAAAGACTTTCTCCTTTTTTGGGGGGGGGTCCAACATCTTACTGGGGCAGCACTGGTAGCAGCTGCTCTTGGAGTTCTGCTGTGCCACCCAAGGATGACAAGAAGGAAGACAGATGCCGAGGAGTCAGCCAAGAAAGACAAAGACCCAGTGGACAAATCTGAGGCCAGAAAGAAGTGAAAGTCCAGAGGCAAGGTTCTGGACACGCTCAGTAACCTAGTCTTGCCTGACAAAGCAACATATGGTGAACTCTGTAAGGAAGTTCCCACTATAAGCCTACAACCCCAGCTGCTGTCTCTGAGAGATGGAAGATCCATGGCTCCTGGGCCAGGGCAGCCCCCCAGGAGCTACTCAGTAAAGGACTTAGATTCAAAGCACAGAGCTCAAAAAATTTACACTGGAAATATCAAAGGTGGGGATGTCCCAGTTGCTGATAAAGATGCATGAACAACAGGTCCCACCAGCTATACATTCTGACAAATAAAACATTATTAAATTTTTTAAAAGAGGCTTTCTGAGACAAACAAAAATGGAAAATTGGCAACATATTTACATTATAAGAAGTGATAAAAGAAATTCTTCCAACAGAAAAAAATACAGTACTGGACAGGAACTGAGATTTATACAAGGAAATAGCCCTTGAGATGGTACAAAGTATGCAATTCTTTACTTTTTATCCCTATTACTCTAAAAGACAACTATCTAAAGCAAAACAGTATCAAGTATTGTGCATCTATAACATATGCAAAAGTAAAATACATGGCAAAAATAATATAAAGGAGGGTATAAAGTAATTAGGAGTAAACTGTTACACAAGTCTACACCACACCTGAAGCAATTAACAGTTTTTGAAAATGTGATTAAATGTGTATAGTAAACCCTAGGGCAATCACTAAACATTTCTTTTTTAATTCTGAAAGTACATTTATTAAAGCAGGGGACAGAAGGGCTTAGGATAGAAGAATCAACAGGAAAGAGTTTAAGTGGAGCTGCTTTGACTCTCTAGAAACATTACAGGAAAGAAGCGAGCCAAGGCAGGGCTCCTCTGGCTCACTGAGAAGTCAGAAAAAAGGAGACCTTGGCGACAGGTTCAGGGGCACAGTCAGAGGAGCTGCTGCTGCCCAATGCTCCCCCAGGTGCAAATCTTGTGGGGTCCTTCCTTTAGACTTTAGGAGATGCACGTCTGAGAAGAGGTGGAAGGGGAAGGCACAGGTGTGCTCCCAGGATGGGGACTGCCTAAACATTTTTAAAAGACATATAAATAAGTCAATAGAAGTTGAATGGAATCATAAAATAATACTTAACAAATACAAGGACAGAAAAAAAAACAATTGGAACCAACAGCTTTCAAAATGGTAGATTTTAACAGAATCACATCAATGTAAATGTAAAAGACTGAACCTGTCAGACTGGATAAAAAAGCACGACACAACTAAAAAACAAGTAAAACCCAATTTGACCACAAAGATCCAGAATTACTAACCAGACAACTGTCAACAGGCTAGCAGTGGTGGCAAACACTTAACCATCAATTGATAAAGATTATTGCATCTCAGAAAATAACCATTATTAATAATCTCAAATCTGAAAGTAACAGTACATCAACAGATCAACCATATTAATAGCCACCTCTAGATGTAATTCAGTGATTTAACAACAAAGCTGTTTATGGTCAATTTTACAAGGCTGAGAATTATACCTTAAATCGTTGATATGCAAAGTAACAGTGAAAAAAAGTCTTGTTTATTTTCAGTCAACTATTTTAATAATTTCAACTAGTTATCTTTTTGAAAAGTTCACTGAAATATGTGAACATTTCACATCACATCAAAATGCAAAAATGTAATTATTAGCCCCTGCACCCAGTCCGCCATCTCACTCCAGTATGAGGAGCTGTACAGTGCCCCACCCCCTACACCCCTGGCACCCCAGCCAACATGGTGCTGCATGCTGAAAGAATGGGCCACCTCAGCGCTCTGACCACTGGGCCCTGGGGAGGGGCTGCTATTCAGGCACCGCACGCAGGCCTGCTCTGTTCTGTGTGTAAATTCACAAAGATTAATGGGTAACAACAGAAAATGTTACTGGGAACAGTGGAAAACAGCAGTTTTGCAAAGGGAGCAGGGGAACTGTTGCTTACTGTAGTTTCCCTGAAGTTGGGACAAAAATGAACAAAAAAGATGAGTTTGGTGCTTTAGAAAGTGTGAAACCTGCTAGTGAATTCTGTTCTCCTCTATCAGGAGAAGTAACTGAAATTAATGAAGCTCTAGCAGAAAATCCAAGACCTGTCAACAAGTCTTGTCAAGAAGATGACTGGCTGACAAAGATGACATTGAATAACCCATAACCCTTCAGAACGAGATGAACTAACAAGCCCTTAGCCTGGGGATAGTCTTGTGGGACTAAGCCCTTATCGAGGAGATAGTATCAGAACCCAGTTAAATTGTAGGACACCCAGTCTGTGTCTGCCGGCGTTGGAGAACTGCTTGGTGTATGGAAAAAATCCCACATATCTGATGACCAGAGTGCAGAGTTGAGAGCAGAGGAGATACACAGAAGAGTTATTCCCTTACCATTTTCATAAGTAACTTTCTAAGTGAGTGGTATTATCTGTATCTTATTGACAAGTAAACATAAGTAGGCTGAAAGCAGTGATTTGTCTGAAGTCCACACATTCAGGGTTGAAGAAATAACTCAAATCCAAGACTGCCTAAGTCTGAAGGCCACATTTTTAATACTCCGTCTCTAGTAAGTCAATTGTATAAGATCCAGGTAATTGTGATTCCTTAAAATTTTAATGGGATCCAGAATAAACAAAGCATATACATCCTTTTTCAGAGAAATCTTTTCCTAATGAAGAAATTAGTACCAATTCTATGACTTACAATTTCTAAACCATTCTCGACACAAAAATGAAACATACGTGCAATTTTTTTTCTTTTAGCCAAACATCTTCCTCTATTCGACTGTTTTGTCTTCATTTTCTGCAATCCATTCTCCTCCTTCGGTTCCTGTTGCAAAACAAGAAATATGATCAGGATGGCTACCATTAAAAGTAGTACTCTCAATCTCCTCTATAGCTAAGAGGCCGTTGAGTGTCTAAAGAATCAGTGGTTGTAAACATTCACAGAAAACATCAGTAAAAGATCTTTTACAACACAAAAGTAGATCTGGACCAATAAATATAAAAATAAAAATGTATAGTATATTGACATTATTATCTGCCATACACATGCTTATGTAAAAACTGGCCCATCTATAAACAGCAGTAAGCATACACCCAACCAAGTTCAGAAAAGGCTTGACTGAAGGTTTAAAAATCAGTAATGTTTTAACTCAGTGCATATACATTTTTCAAATCAGTACTTTAAAAAGCAACAGAACAACCTAGGGAAAGTATGCTACATATTTGTCAGATAAAGGGTTAATTTTCCTTACACAGTCACACAAAGCATAAAGACATTCCAGTTGACAATGGACTACATATACTAAAGTGGTCTCACAAGATTATATTTGAACAGCCCTGGCTGGTGTGACTCAGTGGATCGAGCACCAACCTACGAACCAAAGGGTTGCTGGTTTGATTCCCAGTCAGGTACACAAGTCTGGGTTGCAGGCTGCTCTCCAGTAGGGATGCACAAGAGGCAACCACACATTGATGTTTTTCTCTCTCTCTTTCTCCCTCCCTTCCCCTTTCTCTAAAAATAAATAAATAAAATCTTAAAAAAAGATTATAATGGAACTGAAAAATTTCTATCACTGAGTGACACCACAGCCATTGTAACATTGTACACAACACATTACATGTTTGTGGTGATGCTGGTGTAAAGAAATCTACTGTGCTGCCAATTGTATAAAAGCATAATGCATACAACTGTATAGCATAGTACATAATACTTAATAATGACAACAAATGACTATATTACTTGTTTATATATTTATTATACTATACTTTTAATCATTATCTTAGAATGTTCTCTTTCTACTTATTTCTAAAAAAGTTTACTGTAAAACAGTATGCCATGTTATACCAACAGTAACCTCATACATTTTGTGCTTACTGTATCTCTTGATTGAACCATTTTCTCTCATACTTCATTAATCTGGTGTTGTTCTATACAGTAACACGCTGTACAAGTTTGTAGCCTAGGAGCAATAAGCTATACCATATAACCTAGATGTGTAGTAAACTAAACCTTCTAGGTTTGTGTAAGTACACCATATGGTGTAAGTACACCATATGGTGTAAGTACACCATATGATGTTCACACAGTGAAATCTCCTAACAATGCATCTCTCAGAATGTGTCGTTAAGCAGTGCATGACTATATATAAAGAGCTCTTACAAATCAATAAAAAGACCAATATTTAGCATCTTCCCATAGGAAAGGACATAATAAGAGACTTCATGGGAAAACATACACAATGGCTCATAAGTATATGGAAAGATGCTCAACTTCACTCTAGATATGCCAATCAAAACAATTACATGGACTTTTTTTTTTCACCTACACTAGGTAAAAATAACATTTTACAAAACATTGTGGGGAAACAGGTACTCACATACCACTGATGGGATAAAGTGGATGCAATATGTTTAGAGGGCTAACTGGCAGTAACCACTAAAATCATAAATATGCACGCTCTTTGTCCCACAATACTGCTAAGAATTTATTCTAAAGATATGCACACACATTAACATAAAGATGTGTGTACAATAATTTTCAAAGTAGAATATTTTGTCATTGTAAAAGACTGTAAACAACCTCAATCAATGCTACTCAAAGTATGATATACAGGTAGCAATCAGCACACTGCTTGTTATTAGTCTGCAGCAAAATAAGCATAGAAACTGGAAATGAACATTTAGAAACTTTTACAGCAATTTGACATTGCTAGAACATACATGCAGGATAATAGGCCTTCCATGGTAAAAGCTGCAGACCAGTCATTTGCAAAAGCACCAAATTATAATATGAGATAGTTTAAGATTAGTTATTTGTTAAAATCCAAAGTACATAAATATCTGAAAAGAACAGACATTTATTTATAGCATTATATTAACTACAATTTTAATTTTTAATAAAGCCTATTTTTGAATTATACTTTATACTGTTAGTTAAATAAAAAAAGTTCATTATGACCCAGTGATTTCACTTCTGGGAATTCATCCAAAGAAACCTGGAACACTAATTCAAAAGAATATATGGACCCCTATGTTCTTTGCAATGTTATTTACAATAGCCAAGATTTGGAAGCAGTCCGACTGTCCATCAATAGATGAGCAGATAAAACAACTATGGGACATTAACACAATGGAATTCTCCTCAGCCGTAAAAAAAAGAAAATTTTACCCTTTTGCAACAGCATAGATGGTCTTGGAGAACATTATGCAAAGTGAATTAAGCCAGTCAGAGAAAGACAAGTACCATATGATTTTACTCATGTGTGGAATCTAATAAACAAACCAAACTAACAAGCAAAATAGAGTCAGAGTCATAGATAGCAAGCTGACAGCTCATGGTGGGGTACAGGTTGGAGGGTGCAAGGATCGAGCAGAAAAGAAAAAGAACTCATGGACATGAACAACAGTGTGGTGACTGTGGGAGGGAGGCCATGGGTAAAGGTGGAAGAGGACATAAGAGAGATAAATGGTAATAAAACTATTCTAAAAAGGAGTAGGACTTCAGTCAAGATGGCAGTGCAGGCAGACATGGCTCACCTCTTCACACAACCACATCATAATTACAACTAAAATACAGAACAACCATCGCTTGGAACCATCAGACCTCAAGTTGAATGGAAGTCTGACAACTACGGAATTAAAGAAACTACATCCATCCAGACTAGTAGGAGGGGAACAGACCAGAAACTGGCTCATCCCACACCCATGTGTAGTGAACAAAAATTCAGGAGGGATATGGCAGGGGAGGAGTCCCAGCCCCACACCAGGCCCCCCAGCCCAGGATTCCAGTGCCAGGAAGAGAAGTCCCCACAACTTCTGGCTGAAAAAACCAGTGGGGATTCAGTCAGTGGAAGAAACTGCTGGAGCCCAAAGCAGTTCCTCCTAAATAACCCACATACAGACTCCCCTAGTCAAGACTCACTCCCTCTGAGCTCCAGCACTAGGGTAACAGCTTAAAAGGCACCAGTGGGTATAGAGGGAGAAACTGGAGTGTCTGGCATCAGGGCAAGCAGAGGCCACTGTCCCTTTTCTAAACCCTCCCCACGCAGAGCCAGTAGACTGGTGCCATATCTGAGACTCCATCAACCTGGCTAACACTGTTTGACCCCACCCTGGAGAGCCCCAGAGACTCTGCCCCACTCAACTTATGGCCCAACCCAAGCTGCTTTTCCATATGAATGGCTAGTCTCCATATGAAGTTGCTTCACAACTTCCTAAATCCTCTCAAACAAGCAACAGCTGGCTTCAGTGAGCCTCAGGCCTGGCACTAGCAGCAACCAGATTAGAACCACAGCTTGGCTTCACTAGGAATCCCTAAACTCAGCACAAGTAGCAGCCATCTCAGACAGCTTTATAGCTCAGACAGGGTGACCCTGGGCAAAACAGGGCAGGGGGCCAGGGGGGCTGACCTTGGCCTATACCACCTGGGAAACCCCAGAGTATGCACACCCAGTGGACAGCTACAGACCGCATAGGAGTACCACTACCCTGCCCTTGCACAGCTTATCCTCCATGGACAATGGAGTTTGGTGGTCAGTGGTCATAGCCAATCCTTGCAATGAACTGGCCTGAGTAAATCCCTCCCAATGACCTGCCAACAGCAATCAAGGCTCAACTACAAGAGGAAAATGTACTAAGCCCACACAAAGGGCACACCTTGAGTACCCAGCTTAGATGATAGGGGAGGCTGTGCCACTGGACCCTATAGGACACCTACTACAATATGCCACACTGCCAAAACATGGAGTCAAAGAAGCTCTACTTAATACATAGAAACAAACACAGGGACACTGCCAAAATGAGGAGACAAAGAAACATGGCCCAAATAAAAGAACAGATCAAAACTGAAGAAAAAGAACTAAACAAAATGGAGATAAGCAATCTATCAGATGCAGAGTTCAAAACTCTGGTTATAAGGATGCTCAAGGAACTTAGTGAAGACCTTAGCAGCATAAATAAGACTTAGTCAAAAACAAAGGATTCATTAATTGAAATAAAGAACAATTTACAGGGAACAACAGTAGAGTGGATGAAGCTGAGAATCAGATCAATGATTTGGAACATAAGGAAGCAAAAAACAACCACAAAGAGCAACAAGAAGAAAAAAGAACCCCCCCAAAATGAGGTCAGTATAAGCAGCCTCTGGGACAACTTCAAGAGGTCCAACATTAGCATCATAGGGGTGCCAGAAGGAGAAGAGAAAGAGCAAGAAATTTAAATCTCTCTGAAAAAATAGTGAAAGAAAAGTTCTCTAATTTGGTGAAGGAGCCATGCAAGTCTAGGAAGCACAGAGAGTCCCAAACAAAATGGATGCAAAACAGGCGCACTCTAAGACACATTATAATGAATATACCAAAAGTCAAAGATAAAGAGAATCTTAAAAGCAGCAAGAGAAAAGTAGTTAATTACACACAGGGGATTTCCCATAAGACTGTCAGCTTATTTCTCTAAAGAAACTTTGCAGGCTAGAAGGGATTGGCAAGAAATATTTAATGAAAAAGCAGGGACCTAAGCTAAGATTACTCTACCCAGCAAAGCTATCACTTAGAATTGAAGGGCAGGTAAAGAGCTGCAGAGTCAAGAAAAAACTAAAGGAGTTCATCATCACCAAACCATTACTATATGAAATGTTAAAGAGACTTTGTAAGAAAAAAGATCAAAAGTATGAAAAATAAAATGGCAATAATACATCTAGCAATAGCTGAATCTAAAAAACAAACTCACGAAAGAGCCTCTGGGAGAGCACAAGAATAAACTGACCATGGAAACATTAGGCTGTACTGACAGGCCACTTGAGGTTTGTGGTCTTCAATATGATACAAGCCCAGTCAGCATGGTTGGGCTACTTAGGTAGGAATGTAGAACAGGTGGAGGGCTAGATTTCACCAAGATTGGGTTTTGCTGGGGAGAATGAGAGAGATTAGGAATAAGTTGAGGGACTCTTCAAGGCAATCGTTAATATGATAACCATGAGATAACCGTTAGGCAAGGAGGAATTTGAGGACCTGACAGGGTAATGGACATGGAAAAGGTG
>PVKU01011259.1:0-44845 GCA_004027475.1 Anoura caudifer | reverse complement strand
CTTGGAAAGGATTTGTCTTTGTATGGTAAATTAGGAAGGTGTTGTTAAAAACTGTGCTTTAGTCTCTACTTTATTTGGTCAGCTAAAACACAAAACAAAATTTTCATAACTGCATCTAGTAGTGGCCTCATTATTTGATTACCCTATATGTGTTTTATCTCATTATATCAATGTATTTAGCTGAAATAAAGCAGCTTCTGTTTTATAAATTTCTTTGACAAAGCTACAGAAAAAAATCTTTGCAAATCAACCAATTTTAACAAAACAAATAAGTCAGGGTGGATATTTGGGACTTAGGATTTAAGAGTCCTAGCTGTTCAGAAAATTAACAAGAGGATTCGATTGGCTCATAAGAACATTTTCACACCGGAGTAGACACTAGGGAACTGCAAACACAGCTGGGATTCTTGGATTATGTTTGTGACAACCCCCAAGAGCTGCCAACCAGATGCCCACAGTAAAGCCAGCATTCCTCGTGTAGCACAGACATGAAACTAACGATGCATCTGTGATGCAACCATTGAGATAAAACCATCTGTTGGTTTAATCATCCGCCATCTTGTTACTATAGATGTGCATTAAAGAAAAAAATGCATGGAAAGCAATCCACATAGGGAGGTTTTGGGTACAGGGACACACCCTAATGACTCTGCATGTAACAGGGTGCAGCCAAGAGGGGGGCCCCAAAAAGGGAGTTGGAATGTGGCCCAGAACTCACGGTGTCCAGGAAATATTAGAGGGACATATAAGATGTCCTCATCCCCTCCCCCACAGGTATGAGTTGGGGGAAGGGACAAATGGAGCAGGACCATTGAGTTGTTTTTGCATAGCAATAGGGCTGCAAGATAACCCCCAGAATGGTCATTTAACATATCTATAACCTTTAACTGGTTTCATAGATATGTTAAACAGCTGTGGCCATGCTCTGAGCCAGGGGGGATGGAAAGGACTTCCCCAAGGACGTGACTCGGGGAGGAACCCTAAGTTAAAGCACCTGTGTGGGAGCTTGGAGAAGATTGGCTCCAGAAAATGGGACACACCTGCCCAGGAATGCTGGCAGGTGTAACCGATTGTAGGAGGAGTCGGAAATAGGGCTGCAGAGGAGGATTGGCGGGGGGATTGGCAGGCGTGGCAGCCATTTGGGGGGAGATCGGTTCCATTAGGGGAGATCCATGCAGTTTCACCAGAGAGCAGGACCCGCAGCTCCATGAGGGAAAAACACCGTGTGGCTTTAGCAGAGAATTGCCACTAGGCTTTGCCCAAGTGGAGACCCTCTCGCAGCTTTGCCAGAGGGAGAGATTCCACGTGGTTTCACCAGAGTGCAGACCCCTGCAGCTTTGGTGAAGAGGGAGAGCCATGAGGCTTTGCCATAGTGGGGACCCCTTCCCCACAGCTTTGGTAGAGGAAGGACCACGCGGCTTTGGGGTGCTCCCTTTGGCTGTGTGGCCTGGGAGCAAGAGAGACTGCCTGGAAGAAGGGTGAAAGAACTCTTGCCAGTGGGCCATGAGAAGGTGCCACATGGCTTCAGATTAACCAGAGATCCTGCCTGGACGACAACACAGCTGACGGTGTCAAGAGCCTGGATCCCAGACGTTTGCTTCTCTTCCTTGCAAGTACGGTACCCTGAATTAGGGCAGAGGGAGATAGGAAGCACTGTGGGTGTCTGGGTATCCTAAAGGACTTTGATATATTAATGGAGACATTAGGTTGCTACTTTAACTCTGTATAGCATTAATAAACATTTCCCTTCCTTTTCACGAATCTCTGGCTTTGAGAGACATCTTTCCATAAGGCGGCGGACAATAACGGACCCTTTCTGTTGCTCGGTAACAGTTTTGGGGGCTCGTCCGGGATCTTAATTGCCCGTGGAAGACTGACCCCTCAGGTTCGAGAAAGTGAGACTTTGGAAGTGTTTTGCCAGTCTCGAGAACCTTCTGTTTTGCTCTGTAACATGCAGACCCATGAGTGTGAAACTGTCGCAGTGCTGTCTTGTGTTGCACCACCCACATTGACATATGTGACCTCAGCTCCTTGAAAAATCCAACTGTTTTCCATTAGCAAACCATCAAATGAAGTTGTTATTATTATGAAATGTTGATATTGGGTGTAAGACACCCTGAGGAAAGTCGGTCAAATTAATGAGAATAGTTTTTTTTTTAATTTGTGAAAAATGTCACTACCATACAGAGTACCAATGTTTGTTTAGAATGAAAAGATGCAAAACTGAAAAATGTGTGTGGTCCAATCACAGCCAGCTTGTTATTCTGAGTGGTTCTATATTAGCGATACCCGTAATAGTGACAACACAAAAGTCTTAGTGTTCTAGAAAGTTGGAGCTCGGAACACTATCATCTACTTTTATCACAAAGCAATATTTTCATTCAGATATCACCATTCACCATCTTCTGCTTTACAGACATAGCTACCCAGCAAAGCATGATGGGAGGACTTGTAAATTTTCCAGTTAATCTATCCTATAGGCACGTAGGTAGCAACATGTTATGGGTGTTAAAATTCAGAAAATGTTCTTATACAATTTCATATTTGATCTATTCACCATTCATGTGTTACAATAGGTACCATCATTTGCACTTAAAATGAGACTCATGAGATGTGGAGAGAAACACATCCCTGTCGTCCCACCGTAGCAATAGCGGTCACTAGAGGGGTCTGTCTAGCCTGGAACCTACATTTTCTAATCCAACTCAGATTCACGTGCCACTAGGTGATTTTATTTACTAGTTAACTTATTGTGCTTTTCCCTCTTCCTATGAGTACTATATTGACAGGACAAAAGCTAAATACCCATGACATACAGTAAATACGGGGCACAATTTTAAACCAGTCTTAAAAATGTAAATATCAGACTCAGCAAATCTTGACAATTCTCATGTTAAGAATCTGATTTTTACAGTGAAATTATTTATTTTTACACTAACACAATTAGAAAATTCTCTACTATTTAAGTCAAGTATTCTCCTTAAAATTTGACAGGAAGATGCAGGTAAATAAGAAGAGCTAACCTAAGAATTTTTTAGAATCTTTCAATATAAAAAAGCTGAACTTTCCTTCAGAGATGGTAACCGTAGTTATTTTTATATCTTTCTCTTTGTCTCTCTCTCTCTAAATAAATACAAAAATTTTACTGTTTAAAAATCAGCTTTATACAGGTACTTTTAATGTATGAATTTGCTTATTTGTTTAATTATAAATGACAGGAAACATAAGAAGGTCCAGAGGATTACAACAGATAGTCTCCAAAATTGAGGTATTTTTTTTTCTCTAGCAATTGGAATTCTCTTAGTCTCTGACACTGGGCTTCTTTTATTTTGGTGGTCCTTGCCACAGAGGAATTATTCTAACAGTGTTTACAGATATATATTCTTTCCATTCTTGTTATATTATTATGTTAATAATAATATATACAAATAAGTATGTATATTTCAATATTTTAGACAACAAAGGTTTGTTTTATGATTAAAGAATCTTATGTGGGTAAAGTAGACTTTATGGATCTTCTAGTCATCCCATGTGGCTGTGGTGGGATAACGGATAGAGAAATGGAAGAAGGACACCTACTAAGAATTGCCTCAGACTGTAAGTCCTAATAGCAGAGGAAGCCGAGAAATACAGTGACATGCATGGGTACTTGGTGAGCCGTAGCTGCCTAACACAAGCTTACTTTTCAGAAGTTAGAGATGTCCCTATTACTGTTACCTGTCCTGGAGAATTGATCTTATCACTCTGGTCCAATTGGGAGTCTCAAATTTCATTGGCCATTTCTCTGGGACACCCCCAAGTCCTTATACAAATTATATTTCTGGAGGGGAATGCTGTGATATTGCAGTGTGGACATGACCCTCTTAAAAATACTTTAGTGTACTTTAATTTAATTTTGTAATGCAAGAAAAAAAAATCCCCTGTAATTTTCTCCTGGTGCCAAGACAGCACCTTATAGATGGTGGAGACAGAACAGTCTAGAAAATATACTGTTTGAGCTATTCTAACCAAGAGCTTTGCTTATAATCTTACATGACTTTTACTGGTTACCACTCTGCAATGTCTAAGCATTTTCTCCTATTTATGTGGTCATATATCTAATCATTGACTATTTTTAAACATTTTTCTACTTACTTCCCTTCAAAATAAAATACTAGTTTTTCATCATTAATATAAAATTTTGCTGGCAGTAAGTCTCTTCACATCACTAAAAACACCAGTACTTACGGTGTTCTTAGAAGTTTTATCTTACCTAATTATATTCAAAATGCATTATTTGACTCAATTTCCAACATTAAATAACATTTAATGATAACTTCACCCAGAGAAAATATTGTTCCATCCCCCCCCCCGTGCAGAAAGACCAATTTAGCTGAGACTTCATGTGATGCTTGAGGGTATACAGAGAGTAAATAGTGAGTTATCAGACCCATGCTGCTTCAGAATTTTCCTCTCTCAGATGGTTCCCAGGGCGACTTAATGAACTCTGTTTTAGTCTTGATCCAGAGGATTCCTGGCAAGCTAGTCATTGGTAATAGTAAAGGCTCTAAGATTCCAAAACCATACAAATCCTTGTGTATAACTTCAGGAAGAAATCTAAACCAAGTGGCAAATTCAAGAATTAAATTGACTTCTGAATCATGAGTGACTTGGAACCTGACAATTGTCTACATTATACATACACACACACTTATGCTCATAATTCAAACTAGCTTAAAGCAAAAGAGACTATAGTAGCCCAATGTAATTTAGAAGTCAGGGAATTGAACTAAATTTGAGCTTGGCTAGATGAAGGGATTCAAAATATCTCAAGACCATGCTACTGTATGTATTCCTCTGCTCTGCTTAGTCCCACTGTTAGACATTTCTCTCTACCTGTAACAAATGCTTGCAATCCTGATTGTTCCTGAAATCATGCTGGTGAAGATCAATTGCACCATTTCCATTCCAGTACCTTGATGTTATAAATAAAAATCCCAGAATTGACAAAATGTTAATTGAAATCTCCATGGTCTGTGCTAGGTGGCTTTTAAGGTACATTGCTATAATTAGAGTGGATGCCCCGAGTTCTTTGAATCTGGTCACGTTTATCCCACTCCTGTTCAAAGTTATACTTAATCTCAGCTGGGCTCCCTTCACACCCAAGCCTACCACAGCATTTCCATTTCTTCTATCTTCCTACTAATCTTCTCTTCCTCTAGTTCATCCCACCAAATGACCCGTACCTTGTTAAGTTATGCAAACCCTCTCGGTTGCAGTAAAGGAGAAGTGCTCTTTGTGTTCCAACACAGACAGAAGGGAGAACGGGACATTCACAACATTCTGTTGTTTGGTTGGTAAATACTAAATAAGGCAGGATGATCAATCACTCTGTTTGGATACTTTGTTTGGATTCCAGGTCAGAATAGATTGTTTTCCAACCTCTCTGAAATTACAGTCATTTTGATCTTGTCAATAGCCATTTCATAAACATTAAGTGGTCTATACAGGTACAAGCTTTACAGACATGAAAGGCTGAAAATACCCAGATAGCAATCTAACGTACCAAGGCTGGCTAAATTGTAAGAGTGTCTCCAAAGATGTGCGTTCGATCAGATCGTTACTCACAATTCCAGTAACACAGGTCAAAAGAAGTTTTTTCATATATCAGAGATTAGACCCAGATAATTTGCTTGACGTCTGGCATGTTAGAAAACAAATAAACCATTGCATCTCTGTTAGTGTTTCCTGAATGCGGAATGCAATCAATATATGTGATTGCTCTTTAAATAATACCAGCACTTCCTCCAAATAACATGATGGTCTTAGGCCTTTTGCTCCCATCTCATTTTGTGTGTTAGCTAAAACAAGCACGGCATTTACACGTCTTGTGGCAGGGTCATTAGCAACCCCTTTACGGAGGCAAAATTTTTAAAATGTATTATTGTCATAGGAATGTCAGCATATAATTTATGTTAAAGAGAGAAATAACAGAGAGACTGAAGAAAATTATTCTCATTTCAAGAGAACACTTACAGAAAGTTTGCTATAAATTTGTTTCCTGGTCATATGTCTTACTAAATTCCAAAATATTTATCTCAGAGCATTTTGAAAAATTATAACTATAGTTTGCAGACATTTTAAATGTATTTAGAACACTATTGTTTAGCTGTGGCATTACTTATGAGTTTTTTTTAATATAACACTTTGTATTTCCCATGAAATCATGCAAAGGCTCATTACATTTAAATAGTATATAACAAAACTGTACATGCATGATTATACTGCTTTAAGTCTAAATTTGCAGGCTTTGAAAATAAGAATTTTCTTTTTTATATCTAGTTTTCAACTGTGACTATGTTGTCATGATCAAAAATAACATTTTCAAAATGTGATATATGGGTCTATGCTTGTATCTAGAACCAAAGTTTTATATTGGTGTATTGATTTCTGAGGGCAGTTATGCTGGTTTCAGACATTAATATCACTATTAACCACAATATTGTTGGGGCAGTGGCAAAGCCATACTCACATTCAGACTGATATTTATTGACCCTTTTCAACAATAAATGTAACTTACTAGACACCAGTGTTTATCAGCTATTTCTTTTCTGACAGGGCACTAGCAAAAGCAGAGATTCAAAATGTATGTTACATGACCAGCTCCATACCTGTGGCAAATTAATTAGTGTTTTACATATGTTTCTGCAGCACACACACGTGTCTCAAATGAAACAACCGCTGCCTGATGTGGTTTCTTTTGTACACGACTTTGATGTTCCTTAAATTCCAGTGGCACACTTAACAAAGAGGTTCTTAAATATTTGTTAGGGAATACATATTTTCAAATGAATGAACTTATGATGGACAAATAAGTTTCAACCAGAAAAACAAGTCAAGAGAGGCATGTTCAATAACACCGTGTGACGGTTGAAATGTTCCAGACCAGTGCTGTCCAATACAGGAATCACTAACCACATGTGACATAGCAGACTTGAGATGTGGCTACTGCCACCATTTTTTAAATTTTAGTCAGTTTTAAAGAAGCTAAATAAAAATATGAGGAGATATCCAGTCAGTGGCTATTGTATCAGCCTGCACATTTCTAGAGCTTCTTCGAAGAATAAACTTTAGCAATCTTCCAAAAGCATAGGTAATTCTCTTTCTAGAATGTTGTCAGTAAATCAAAGTCTGAAGTGGAATGAAGACAAAAATCTCCCTGTAGCTATGAGACACAGGTCATAGTCAAGTTTCCATTGATAAAGACCACCCCAAAACCAAATTATTACATAAAGAGCAAGGCAACCAGATATAAAGACCCCAAACTTGATGATTTTTGCACTTACGATTAGTTATTGAGACTCAGAGCAAAAATCAACTGAAGTAGAAGCAGAAATTAATTACTGAATCTCAGTGCAAGAACCAACTGATATAGAAGCAAAAAATTAATTACTAAACTCCAAAGCAAAAATTAGCTAAAGTAAATCAAAGACATGTGAACCTTCTCTCTCAAAAAAGAAAGAAAGAAAGAAAGAGAGAGAGAGAGAGAGAGAGAGAGAGAGAGAGAGAGAGAGAGAGAGAGAGAGAGAGAGAGAAAGAAAGAAAAGAAAGAAAGAAAGAAAGAAAGAAAGAAAGAAAGAAAGAAAGAAAGAAAGAAAGAAAGAAAGAAAGAATCTAATACAAGAGTGTCATGGCCAGCAGAGTTGGCCACTAAAAGGCACTGACCCTTACCAGTGTTTATTCATCTTGAAAGCTGCAGGTCTCAGGCATGAACTTCTAGCATGTAATAATAGGCTCCCTCACCATCAAGACCATGTGTCATGCCACCACAATACTCCCTGACTTGTTTAGATCCAAATGCTAGCTTTTCCCCTTCAGACTCATTGCTTGGCCATTGATTGCTTTCAATTTAACTTACTGTACTCTAAGTTAATTCATTCGTGCATTCATTCATTCATTTAATAAACAGTTATTGAGTATTACCTTATGCTGTTCAGTGTCCTAGGCACTGGGGTATAGATCAACACACACAAAAAAAGACCAAAATCCCTGCATCCTAGAGCTTACAGTAGGAGGTACAGAAAATGAACAAACTACATGACTAAAATACATCACATGGTAGTGAATGAGAAGTGTCATGGAACAAAATAAAGCAAAAATAAGGGTAAGGAGTGTATGTGTGAGTTCATGTTCACAATGCAAGAGAGCAAATCACGTGGAGAGAGCATATCGGGCAGGGCTAAGAACAGGCGTGGAGGATGGAAGTCTTTGAGGCAGAAGTGAGCCTGATTGTTCTGAGGCAGGTAAAAGAACCGTGTAGCTGAAACATAATGCGATAGTAGAAGAATAATAGGAGGCAGATCAGAGAAGTAATAAGGTCTAGAGAGCGTAGACTTTGAAGGCTATTTTAAAGACTTTCATTTGGAATGATATGGGGAAACATTGGGTTACTCAGCCACTCTGGTTACTGTGTTGAGGCGGGACTGTTAGGGATTTAGGGCAGAGCACAGGTGTCTGATTTAGGAGCTCAGGGTTAAAAGACCGCAACAGCCCAGGTAAGAAATGATGATAGCTTGAAACAAGGTGGTAACTACGGATGTGGTGAAAAGTGATCACTTTCTAGATATGGCTTTAAGGTACAGCTAAAGGACTGGATGGACTAAATGGATCTACTGTAGATGTGGGAAAGATAAGTCAAGATTTTAACCTGAACAAATGAACAAATGGAGCATTATTTACTGAGATGTAGAAAATTGGAAAGTGATTATTTGGAGAGAGAAAATTAAGAGCTAAATTTTGAATTTGTTTGATTTGAGATAGTTCTGAGTATCTGTATGTAGTCGTTCATTTTAAAAATTCTGAAGTTCAAAAGAAGGGTTGGAACTACAGATTAGCATATGAACATTTTTTCACAGTTTAGCATATAAACATTGTATTGATGAAAACTTAACTTTCAGTAAGTCAGAAAAGCTATTGTCCTGAGGCATATACTCTTACCATTCCAAAAACTGAGGTGTTTCTATGATCACCACCTGAGGTATTGGGACAATAAAGGAACTTTTAGGACAGCAGGCTTGCTGCTTGTTCTTCATTCTGTTCCTTTCCCCATATGCTCACTGGGCTTCTGGAAGGTTCAGAATTATACCTACTAATCAACTCTGCATCAATTGTATTTAGTCCTATCATCTGTAGCCTGAAGAAATTATTCTTTGGAAAGTATATTTTTAAAAAGTGACACCTATTAAGTAAACTAAACCCTTTGTAGAAAATTTAAGTCTCACTTGCAACTAAGCAATGTGGTTATTTTCAAAAAGGAACTTATGCAGGGTTTTTTTTTTGTGAAAGGGTAAACAGAGGTAACCAGGCTGTTTAGTATCTAGAAGTTACAGTTTCATTATGATCACAGGAACAATAGTTTCCAGTATTTGCTTTGTTTGTGTTTGTGAAGGTAGGAAAAACATATATATATATATATATATATACACACACACACATATATAATCATGAAAAGAAAATGTTATCTGTGTTATTACACAAAGCAACCCAAATTCTAATGTTCTGTGTTTTTGAAATTCACTTAGGGGTGTTGAGTGTTTTTTGTAGATACATTGTCTCAGATAGAAATGAGAAACTGCAATGGGAAAATAAATGCCCTATGTTTTGTGTTAAAACACATGAACTCTCATAAAATGACAGAATATGACATTTAATGTAGTTGCAATATGTTTGTGGAAGTATGAGTATCATTACTATTGTTCATTTACCTATTCCCCAGATAACTGAAGTGCTCATTTGAAAACAAGTTTATAGGGATATGCTATGATTTAGAGTCACATATCCATAATGATCTCTTAATAGTTCCTGGTAAGAACCAGTCTCTGTGAGTTTCTTTACCATTTAAATAGTTACGATGTTTTTTTAAAGTATACAGAGTCTTAATTGGTAAACCATGGGGATGCCTTGAGATTTTATCCTAAAGTTTTAAAAATTTACAGAATATACACAAAAAAACATGCAGGGTTTTAAAATTTCTTCAGTGAACAGATATATTTTTTAAAGATTGTTTCAGTCACTGACTTCTATTTATCACTTTTAAGAGTTTTAAAATGTGTAATAGTAGAGTTTATTAATTTACTACTTTAATTGAACTATTTTTGTTGAATCTGTTTCCCAAATATTATAGCAGGTTTTGAGTAAAAATGAGATGCTAAATAACAGGGGCCAGTATGACAGGTTATTCTGGTGTATATTCTAAGATTTATATCAGTTGTCTTCAAGATGGTATTTTTCCATGAGGAAATCTGTGAAGATAAGAATGGGGTCCACAAGTTAATATTTCCTAAAGACCAATCACTCATACCTTAGCTGTGAACCAAGCTACTTAATTTGTCACAAATACTAGACTGCTTTCCTTTGAACTAAAATTAATTCAAACAAATAGTGGATGAGAACTTCCCAAATTACAGAAAGAACTAGATACTCAAATCCAAGAAACAAAGGGAACACCTTAGTTTCCTTAATCCAAAGGGACCCTCTCTAAGACACATTGTATTAAAACTGTCAAAAATTAATCACAAAGAAAAATTCTCAAACAGTCAGGGAAAAGAAGGAAGTAACCTACAAAGGAAAGGCCATCAGGTTATCATTGAACTTCTCAGCAGAAACTCTACAAACCAAAAGAGAGTGGAACCAAATATTCAAACTACTGAAAGAGGGAAATTGCTAGCCAAGAATAATATACCCGACAAAGTTATCCTTTCAATATGCAGGAAAAATGAAGACTTTACAAAGAGCAGCTGAGGGAATTTATCACCAGAAAACCTACATTGCAGAAAATACTCAAGGGGGTTATTCAACCTGAAACAAGAGCAAAAGTCACAATACTATAAGTAAGATCACTGAAATTATATCTACTTGGTGGCTAAATTGAAAATCTCATGCTGAGCATAGTGTATACTCAAAATTATATAAAATTAATTATGCATTAATTTCTAAATACTATTTATTTGGTGATCATACCCTTCCAAAATATGTGTTAGCTGAGAGGAAGTAATTTAAAAAGACCCTTAAATGAAAAAATTGAGAATTTAATTAAAAATTAATATAATTTAAAATTCTTTATAATTTCACTTATAATAAAGAAATAAAGTGTGTAGCTAGAAATAAAACTTGAAATTATAAACCCATAGTGATGTTTTCCATAGCAACTTAAATGTAACTTAGAAGGAACAATGTTGAAAATTTTAAAGTAAACTGTATACTTAATTTTGATATATGCACATATTTTTACTTATAAATTTTTGGGTAATCACTTAAGAATATTGCAAAACATCATTCAAACTTTGATTGTGAAAAGGTATATCAATCAGCCCTCTTAGCTGACTTTTCCCCTCATATGTCAAAAGCCCCTAGATACTGAAACTAGTATAGTATTTTATATGAATTATAATTTTAAAATAAAAATAAAATGTAAGTAAATAAAAGATTTTTTTTAAAAAAGAAAGCTATAAATACTCAAATGGCTCTCAAACAACTTTTCTTCTATCTCCGCTCTTTCCCACATGATGATGAAATGCAAATCCAACCCAGGATGCTTGTAAACCCAAGATCACTAAATAAGTGAATAACTTTGATAGTTTTAAAATTTGTCTGATTTATAAATCCAAAATCCACTGAATTTAAAAGAGTTTTATTTAGTAATTGAATTAATCTTTATAACATAAGATTTTATTTTTTATATATATCAAATGACATTCTCTAACACTGATTTTGCAAATGAACTTTTCTTTTAAATTATTCAAGCTAATCATTGACATTGAATGATAAGCTAACTTTGGTAGATGTAGACACATGCAGAATATTTACTGCCTATGTTAAATTATACAGTGTATTATAAGCTTAAGAACTAAGATGGACAAAGATGAAAATCTGATCTCGCTACATTGAAAGCCAACTGACTTTTCTCTTAGGATCAGTCCATCTGTTAAAAGTAAAATGATTTATATAAAATTACTAAGGAACATGAAGCATTCAATTAGGGACTGATTCTATGGTTGCATACTTTCCATTTTTCATATATAGTATTATCAGTGAATTCTTTTAACTTAAAATGTATTAAACAAACTAGTTCAAAATCTAACTAAACTTCCATTTTTTTAGAAATTATTAGAATTTAAAAAGTAAGTTTTTAACAATCAAAGTAAACTTTCGTAAAAGCTTTGTGATCTTTAATAAAAATTGTTCACAAATATAAGCTTCATCAAAATGTGCTTCTGCTTTTCTCTGGTATATAAAAGAGGAGTCACAACATACAGTTCAAATCTCTTTAGGACACAATCTCTGAAATCCAAATGATTCTCTTCATTTAAAGAACAGAGCTTTTAGAATATGGATTAAGTCAAATAGTTTATTAGGTCAGTTGTTCACTGTTGGATTAGAAATTGTTCCTGTCCTAGTTTAGTATGTCAAGGAAGGAAAACAGTTTTCAAAATAAGTGTCTATGAAATGCTTGATTGTTTGTTTCCTTAGCTAAGAAAGTTCACTAAGTCAGCTTGTCTTCTGGCCTTCAGACTAGAAGCCCTTCCTAATTAAATTAATATCAATATCATAAGCAAATTACACTTCTGGGAAGTAGGTTCAAATGTTATAAGGTGAAATTTTGATTACCTTTTTCAAATCAGATAAATTATTTTGTACCATAAGCATTTATTAAAATAAAAATGTATATAAATATTTTAACAATTCCTTATTTATTAAAACTAAACATCACTCTGGTGGAGGGAGAAAGAATGGGGAAAAAATAGGGGAAGGACCATCAAGGAACACATGTAAAGGACACATGGACAAAGCCAAAGGTGGTAGGTTTGAGGGTGGGAAGTAGGATGGATGGGGTGGGAGAGGGTGTATTGGGGAAAAATGGAGACAACTACACTTGAACAACAATAAAAAAATTATAAAATACAAAATTAATAATATAGATTGTATTTAAAAAAACTAAGCATCACAATTTTTAGGCATTAACATGCTTACAGTAGTGAAATAAAAGATTGTCAGTAATAAAAAGATCAGTGACCTTATTTACAGTTAATTTCTAAATTCAGCTCCGGTAAATTGATAGCCTGTTTCTTTATATCATTGTGTTACTGAGAATGAGATATTAATCAGATATTATTCAGATATCTAAAATATTCTGTATTTGTTTACCAGAGCTGCCAAAATAAATTGCCACATATTAGGTGACTTAAAATGATAGAAATGTTATTATCTCACAGTTCTGGACAGTAAGTGTTTCATGTCAAATTGTAGATGGGACCATGCCCCCTCTGAAAGCTCTAAGGAAAAGTTCTTCCTTCCTTCTTCGTAATTTCTCGTGGATCCCAGCTCGCCTTGGCATTCCTTGGCTTGTAGCTGCATCACTTCAATCTTTGCATCTGTTTTCACATGGCCTTCTGTGTGTATCCTCTCCTCTCTTATAAGAACACCAGTCATTGGATTTAGGGAGTACTTTGAGATCCTTCTTAATTAACTCTACAAAGACCTTCTTTTCAAATAAGATCACGTTCATAGGTACTGGCATTTAGGATTTCAACATATCTTTTAGGGATACACATACAATCCATTGCATGTTCTAATTAAGTAGTTAGAATAAAAATCAAACTCATTCTTTTTCTATTCTAAGAATTCTTAAAATCTTGCTAAATGTATAAAATATCCAAGATATGGAAGAAATGAGATGAGGATATGCAAAGAGAAAATTAGTTATCTTTGTTTATAATTACTTCCTGTATTCATGCTGCTGCTTCTTCTTCTTCTTCTTCTTCTTCTTCTTCTTCTTCTTCTTCTTCTTTGTCTCTCTCTCTCTCTCCTCTCTGAAATTTGTGATATTTCTAATAGGATAAAGAGAGAAAAACATCTGACCCCTACTGATAAATGTATTTTCCTTGTGAAAGAAACAAAAGGAGCCAATGGAAACATTTTACTTTAAGTTATTATCTACAGGTAAAGAGCTTATTTGGAAGTTCAATTTGATTATTAAATTCACTTATATTTCTAATTTTACATACTCTCTCAGTATAAATCATTAGATAATGGCATCTACCATTTATCATTTATTAAGTCAATAAACTTTGTTGTCTTAACGGCATTATGACCATGTAAATTACAACAATATCTTTTAAATATACTAAATAATCAACACTAAGCCAAAGTTTCTAATGGTAACATCCAAAAATACTGGCAAGACCAAACATTGGCGAGGATGTAGAATAGCAGGGACTCTCACTCATTGCTGGTGGGAATAAAAAATGGTAAAGCCACTTTGCAAGAGAGTTTGGCCATGTCTTACAAAAGTTTCCTATCATAAGATCCAGTGATCCCACTTCTACATACTTACCCAAATGACTTGAAGACCTATGTCCACATAAAAACACACACACGGATGATTTTGGAAGTTTTGTTCATAACTGACCAAAACTGGAAGCAACCAAGATATCCTTCAAAAGGTGGGCAGATAATCGAATTCTGATTTCATACAGTGCAATATTATCCAGCAATAAAAAGAAATGAGCTTTCAAACCACAAAAAGACATGGGGGATGCTTAAAAGGATATTGCTAAGTGAAAGAAGCCTATCTGAAGAGGCTGTGCACTGTATAATTTCAAGTTTAAGAAAGCATAGAAAAAAGCAAAATCATGTTGACGATTAAAAATTCAGTAATCATCAAGATTCAGAGTAGGAGAGATGGATGAAAAGGTGAGCTACAGGAGATTTTTAAGGCAATAAAGCTACTGTGTATGATACTGTAATGGTGACTATGTGATGTTACACATTTGCCAAAAACCACAGAACTTCACAATACAGACTGAACCTTAATGTAAACAATGGAATTTAGCTAATAATAATGCATTGATATTTGTTTACCAATGATAACAATTGTTCCACACTAATCAGGTTGATAAATAGGGGGACACTGGGGAGAAGGGATATATGAGAAATAAACTCTCCTTCCCTCATTTTCTGCAAATCCTCAACTGTTCTAAAAATTAGCCTATTCATAAATAAAAATAATAAGAAAGTTGTGTTCCTGACCCAATTTTGATTGGAACAATGCAGCTGTTGAGAGTTACCTAGGATGACCCTCCTGACATGTGACAGCAGGTGTACCAACAAGCGTTCTATTGTCCCCCTCTCTGTGTTTTCCGGAGCTCTCTAACAATGACATCTAAAAGCCAGCCAATAAATCAAATCTATTCTTTGAGAACTAAATCTCTGAATATAAACTTATTAGCATTTTAGATTTTCTGTCCAACAGGAAATTACTCAACCAATTTATTTTAATTCCTTCGCCTGTAGGATCTCTCTCAATCTCTTTAAAATAGTATATGACAGAGACTTACCATTTCATTTTGAAAAATACCACTTCCTATTAATTTTACAATAGTTTATATCCAAGAAAAATTACCTCTGTTAAATGACAGCATCAATACTCTAATATGTGTTTAACGTTTCATTTCCTCTGTCTTCCTTGGGTATCCAGTAGGGCAGAGCTGCCCAACAATACAGAATGTGCCTTTCTTTTCCTTTCGGTCATGTTCGTACTGCCTTTTTTTTGTTTGTTTAAGGTTTCCATGTTTGCGCAGAATTCATAACATTAATATACAGAGCACATCTTGAATTCACTGAATGTAAACACAGAGAAACAAACATATTTCTCTCAAAAATATGTTTTTTACCTTACTATAACAGTACCACAAATACCAGCAAACTTTTGAAAGTGCAAAACTTTGAGAAAAACCCTTTTTTTTTTAGCTTGGAGACTTTGTTTTGATTTGTATGGGGATAAACTATGCCAAGGAACACTGCCAAATCATATGAACTAAATTTATTATGGTTTTCTGTGAAGTTATATTACTTTTTGTTTTAAATAAGTATGATGCAGGCTTCTGCTATTTTTAAAGGTATTTATTCTATAATTATAATACTTCATAACTTATAGGTTAGCATTTGAAATATAAAGAAGGAAATAGTATGAATAATTTGTTAAAATGCAGCCTATTTTACCCTGATTGCAACATTCACATGATCTTTTGTGGGATGAGCTATGTGATCTTTGTGTTGATTTCCCATTACCCCAAGACTAACAGAATGTAAAGCCTCCATAAACTATTATCTCCACCTAGGGAGCATGGGGGTTCTTTGTATAATGTACTACATAGTCTCTAACTGAAAAATCGAATTAAGTAGAACTGCAGATGCTAAAAGAACCTACGTGCTTTCAAATGTCTATGTTATTTGCTGACCTGTAGATAACATTTCAATTGCTTATGTGATTTGCTGACCTGTAGATAACTTTACAATTGTTTATGTGATTTGCTGACCTATATAGAACTTTCAGCTTGCTACTTTCAAATAAATAATGAAGTCCACTAATAATAATGGCTTTTTATTAACTAAATGTCCTGTGATTGTCAACTCGACTGTGTATCTCTTTTCTTAACGGTGACCCAAAATGCCTAGGTAAGTTTGAACTTTCATGAAATATTTATTTGGTTGTATTTGCAAATCATATACTCATGTGAATAAGTGAAGTATAAAAAGCTTCCCTTTCTGCTTTTATAATTGTGTTATCTTTCTCACATTTTATGGTTGTTTGCCCAGGTGCCTTTTTGCCTCCGCCACCATTTCATTGGCTTCCCCGGGATCCCATTATGGCATTCTATATTGTACCAGGTGTGCTACAAAATTGTGTGTTTTCCCCAAGACTTTTTGGCAAGGGCACGAGCTTTTGGCGAGCAGAGGCGGCCCCAGGTGCAGGCTGCTGCAAAGTCAACAACACAGAGATGTCATTGTGCTCAGCAGGCATGGCTGAGGCAGAGATTATAGGAGAAAGAGACAGTGGTTGCAGGAACTCAATAGTGTCAGGTTTAAATAGGCAGTATAATTACAGTTCCCCAGTTAAGTCACTCCTTTATGTTGTCTTGAACTATCCGCCTTTAGGGCCAAGAAATAAACTTTGGAGGAGCTGAATTCTGATTCCTATCGCTTGTCCATAAGCTCTACGATCACTCCACCCTATGGTCTCACTTTATTTCTGAAGAGCTTTAGTGTGCATAAAAAAAGTAAACTCCCCAAGGTTACAGCTTTGTCAGCATTAAGTGACTCCTCAGAAACAGGCATTAGAGACAGCCAGCGTGTCGCAGGACTGCATGTCTGCTCCTGAGGGCTGCCTGAAGCTTTATTACTAGATACAGCCCACACTAAGTTCAATATGGGGTGCTTAAACGAAACATTTAAATTAGAGATCTTTAAAATACGCTGAATTGTAACCAAAGAACCCCCAATGAGACCTGTGATGGTGGTGTCCAACACTGAACATTTTAAACTTTGCAAAAAGGCATTTTTTCAAATGCTCTTCCCTGAGAGAGGAAGGAATGTGCCTAATTGGGCTAAAATTCAACCCACAGTCCCAAAATTGACTTCTCCCAGGATAATTCCAATTTATATTCAAGTGTATTACAGATAATTGTCATCCTGTCGGAAAGAACACTGAAAAGGTATCCTCAGATACCACTGAGTTTTATCATCTTTGGCAAAAGCTGCCAGGTTCGGGCAGTGTAAACTGGCCTCAAGCAAAGTGATCTGGAAGCTTAATGCTCAAGAAAATGGAAATGTGCTTGTTTTCTACACTTAGTGCAATTGAGGCAAGTGCTGGGATAATCTTTTGTGGCATGAAGTCTTTGGTCTCTTTAAAAAGTCAGGCATGTCAGAAAGCTGGTTCTGCAAATGCGGAAGCCCCTGTGTAACCGAACCCACTCCACACGAGCAGAGATCCCACTGTGGCTGAGCAAAGCCCCGCACTTTCCCTGCATTGGGAATGTCCGTGGTTGAACCCACAGGGAAAGACAGTGGAGAAGCCTCTGGGGTTTTCTCACAAAATAAGAGAACTCAAATTCAGATTTCAATGGACTTGTCAATGGACTTGAACAATGGACTTGTTCAGTGTCCCTTGGCCAATGGACTTTCACTTGCAATGGGAATTCATATTTGGATACTAATTTTTCCCATGACACTGATGAGTGGACATTCAAACTTGTCATAGTCCTGTGTTGCTAGCATCCTGTTAGCGGGCTACAAGCACAAGACTGCACAAGTTAAAATAGCACCCCAACACCTTCACCTCTGCCTTCACCTCACTACTCCTACTAATCCGTTGCAGCTCCACTTAATCTTCCTTCAGGACATCTGAATGCAGTCTAGGTGACCTTTCTACGTGCTCCATAATACTGGCACTCAGCCCCCTTCACCCCCTCCCACTGAGCTGTAACGGGCCAACACTAGTGTGAACACCCAGTGGCTCATGAACATTGCCACGGTGGGCAACCTGCTGTTTGTGCTCCCGGAGTTTAGGGCAGGTCTTAGCACGCTTTCTAGTGCTTATACTTCCTAAAATTATTCATGAAGACAAGGAGGAGAGTAACATCACCACCAGGAACTGGGGACACTGACGGTGGAAGCTAATTTGGGGGCTGAGAATGCTTATTTCTGTTTAGGGATATGTGGAGATTGAAGCAATGCTGGGATTCCCAAGGGAGCAGTTTGGTAGAGATTTAATCAAAAAGCTTAATACAGAATTAAGCTTTTGATTATAGGCATAGGTTTTAGCCACATGAGTGTCTATGGTAATTGAAAGGGTGAAAGCAAACTAGGTTTTTAACATAAAGAAAAAAACAATGACACAAATCTTTAGAAGAAATTATGGAAATTACTTTTATAGTCTTATGCAGAAATTAACATTTCATTTGGCTTTCTGTCGTCAATATGGTAGGAGATTTATTTGTTTTGCTGACTAGCTTCATAAACCAGCTGCTATTGTACAAAGGATTATTGTTTTTTGTTCTGAAGAAAAATAAAGATCGATATTAAAGTACAAAAAAATGCAAAGATATTCTGTTTAATATAAGCTTTAATATATGTTTTGATAGAAAGGAATACTTAATAGTACATACTTAGCATATTAAAGGAATATCTTTAAGATTCTAGAAAATTTTATGAATTCCATTTAAAGAAACCCTCCTGAAACTGATATAGTCACACAAAAATGAAAAAATTATTGAATTGGAGGAAAATATTTGTGATAAACATAAAATCATGTTTTTATATGACATAATATTTCATGTGCAGATGTTTAGAAGAACATCGCTTTTTCACTTTTAGTTCACACTGTGTTTTCAGTAAATGTCCAAAAACTGAATGAAGATACTTATATTTCCCTAAACAACTCCACTTTCCCAAATGGATTGATATTGATTTTATAAATGCCTTTCTCCCCCGCCCCAAAATAATGTGTTTCTGTCAGTCACACACCCCAGTCAGCACTTAACAGTTAATTGTAACATAACAATGCATGTAGGAAATGGAAATAAACATTTCTGGTAGAAGATAGAAAACACATTTCACACAAAAAAGTCTTTCACATCAATAAAAAAAAAGAAAATATCCTAAGATTAAAATGTTATTCTCCCTTTATTTCATCTTAATAAAAGTTTCACATTGAAAATTATATAGCCATAGCAAGAGTCATTTGGGATACAGTTTGTAATAAACCTTGTTATAAAAGAATATAATTTGAGCTGATTAGAAAATCTCAGGCACCAAGGATTAGTATTGATAACAGGCATGCTGTTTTTGCTGTTACTATTAATTTTTCATCTTCAAGTTTGAAGTTGAGATTGATATAGATATTTAGTAATTAAGCTACTGGCAGCCTAAAATACAGCTCAACTTAGTGCATTATTGAAAGCATAACTGGACACTGCAAAGGGCCTTGAACAACATTCTGATCCAACAGCCTCATATCACACGAGGAAACTGAGGTGACAAGGACATGCACAGAACCTGCATACACCACACAATATTTACCAGGCTGAGAAAGGTCACACACGCTTCTCACCCTCTCCTCGGAACCTAGCCGGAGGAAAGATGATATTCCAGTCACAGCCGATCTGCATGTGTGTGTGTGCAGTCATTAATAAAGAAGTTTACTTCTTTATTCTTTAAGTAATTTGTTTGTGTCAGGTGCTACTATTGGGTGGGGCCACCGTGGTGAACAACACACATAACAGATTATATCTCTAATTTACATTAAGTCTGCCTTCACTAGGAAGAAACCCAAAGTAAATAAATAAATGATATGTAAATCAGAATCATATAGTAAATACTATATTATGTAATTATAGATAGTAGATATAATTTTCTACCTATATACAATAAATAATCTAAAAATCACTGCCATGAAGAGAATTAAAGTAGAGGGATATAATAAAGAATGACTTGTGGTTACTCTAAATTGGGGCTCAAGAAAACACTTTCTAAAAGGTGATTTGAGATATTGAGATATGACTCGAAAGACAAGGAGAAACCAGCCATAAGAAGATGAGGAAGGAGCTATTGCCAGGAAAAATGAAACAGGTAGTGCAAAGATGCTATGCTGGAGCTGACCTTGGCTCTCTTACAGAGCATGAGGAAGGCCAAGGTGTCTAAACCTGGGGACTAAAAGTCATGGGAATCATATGAGACAAAGTCATCAATGTGGATAGGAGACGGACCATACAGGACTTGGGGATAAGAAATCTACTTTATTTTTAAATATCGGGGAAACCATTGAACAATCTTAATATGAGGAAGAGAGTAGGGAGACCAAAAGGGTAATCCAATTTGAGATTTTGACAATTCTTCAGTTTCTTTAGTAAGAAGAATGAACAGACAGAGGGCAATTGTGAAAGCAGGGACACTTAGGTGGCTATTTGGATGATCATGGCAAGGGATATTCATGGTTTGCACCGGTGGTAGAGGTGGAGATAAAATATCCTATCTTTAATTTCCAGGTTGGTTCAATTTGCTCTACCTAATGATAGCAGGAGGGTGAAGGAAAACTAAGAAGCAGCTTTCCAAGGCAAGGAAGAAAAGCTTAATGAGTAGTCTGACTATCAAATTCCCTTCTCAGAAAGCCAAGCAAGTTAGTAAGTTCTCACCAATAACACGACTTTTCCTTTTATAAGAAATAAGTTCTACTTCTGCTGCCAAATATCATGCTTCCTGAGCCTTTTTACTGAGACTTTTTAAAATGAAAACTTTCAGATTCTAATAACCATTTAAAATAATCAGCACTTTTACTTGTAGTGAAGTATCTCTTCAATTTCACAGAAGCCATTGCTACATTTGTCAATTTTTGCCACAAAGCAAAATGGAATAGGATAATTTGGATGACCAGACAATACAAAAATTGATAGCAGCTTTTATCATAAAGAATTTGTTGTGTCTCTTGTTGCACTAGCACAGCGAAACGATTCATAAGATTCAGTGTACGCCTAGGCTTAGAATTCATCTCTTCACACCTTATTTTTAAATGCCACCACACTGGGCTACTAAACATGTTTGTAAAATACATAAGCTAATAAGTATAAGACAGAAAAGCATAATAAATAAGTAATGAAAAAATTGCCAAATATATAAACATTTCACAACACAATTTCTAACTTGTATAATCCCTGTTTTGCAATGTTTCTAACAACAAAGTGGTGAAGGGCACAGTGAACCCACGAATACAGTTCCATCTTTAGAATAAAAATGTGCTTCCAATTTACTATTAAATGCAAAAGTTCACTCCTGTTAGTCAGTCTACACTGCCTAAGGGTGGGCTGTGCAAAGCAATTTGTGAGTGACAAGCTGACATCATCAGTTTACCCTCTCCATACAATTCAACACTTACCAATTATATATGGCCTCCCAGACTTGTGTCAAAGACTCAGAATAGTCTGAATTTACTGCAAATGATCCTACTGTGCACTGCCATATGGGACTCAAAGATCATGGATAAACTTGTGAGGGTCCATCACTGTGAACACTGACATCACATGGCATGCTCAACTCAGAAAGCAATTTTTTTCAATTTCACTTCTTTGTGGAATCCTAAGGTTCTGTGGAACCCCGGTTAAGAAAAAAGGCTTTAAGTTATTTTAGAAAACCTTTTATAAACCTGAATTTCTGGACTTATGGGAGGCAGTTACACTGAAGGTAAAGGTTAGTCACACCAGCCAGTACAAATGCTGAGTATCCATAAATCAATGGTGTGTTAATTATGCAGAGAGTGCTCATCAGTTGCTCTGAAAACAGAATATATTCTGGCTCAGAAAAGAATATTAAGAGAGCTGCCTCTGATGGTGTGAGGCCTTCCAGATATCAATGTGGCATCTAGTACTGCTTCTTTCTTCTATTCATTCTTAATCATCAATAAAGATTGGTTTTGAGTTCAATGTGTATGTTTGTTTGAATCAGATTAACAATTTAGCCATCTGTGATAATGTAAGAGGAAACAAAGTGTTTTATTTTGGCCTTGTTAAGTTTGAGAAGCCTACTAAACAACCACCGAGAGATATCAAATAGGCATATGGATTTGCAAGCCAGGCATTACACTGTATGTGAGAGCTGATTAAAGTAGAACAAAGTAGACTTAGATGGAATGGCTAAGGAGAATGATAGTTTAGGATACTAATGTGAAATCAAAGATAAAAATGTGTTCCAAAAAGGACACAGTGGTCAGTGTTAACAATGCTGCTAAACATCAAGAAAGAGAAGAGTTCGTTGGATTCAGAAGCACGGGCAACCCTGATGAGAGCAATCTCAGCATAGTGTTGGGGTCTCTCCACTGATGGGAGCCGGTATGCTAAGAAAGTGGAGAAAATGAGACAAGTCAAGGAGGTGTCTTTATTTATGAGAGCAGATAGCGAAGGATGTTTTAGGCTGGTGGAAATGAAACAAACCAGTAAGAAGCCAATGGTGTAAGGACAGCAGGGATAACTTCTCAATCAGATCCCTCAATAGGTCATGGGGGAATGAGGTTCACAATAGAACAACGACTACTTCACTTCAGGTAATGGAAGGAAAGGTAAAGAGCACAGATGGTTCTTTTGTAATGGGAATAAAAGGGAACTTGTGTCAGCTTCTCTTTTCTCACTGAACACTTGAGGCAAGTTTGTGAGCTAAGGCAAGGATTCCTGTGGGAGGTCTGAGTGGATTGGGAGAAGAAGAAAGATAAGAGTAAACTATAATATCACAACAATTACAACACAAAAATAACGTGATACATGCCATGAGAGAGAACCTAACAGGCTGTAGTGTCATCAGAGAGACAGATCAAATCCAGTAAAAAGTGCGAGGCTTTAAAAGAGGGGGAAGCATTTGGACTGGGTGTTAAAGTAGGATTGTCAGAGGTAGACATGACGTGGGAAATGCAGTCCAGGATACTTTTAATAACTCTTTTATAAGTCAAGGGAAACATGTTTTTCTGGACAAAAAAAAATAATCAGGCTTTCAAAAAGAAAACTCACATGAAACAAATTACAACAACATCTAAATAAAATGTATTTTGTTCTTGTTTCTGCTTTTAAGTTCCTAATGTTGAACATAGGGTCTCCGGCCTATTCTGTAGTCACTTCCCCTGTTTGCATAATATAAACCAAAGGTGCAACCTTTCTAAAGGATTTTTTATGTTACATTAATGTTTATAGAATTACAACCATTGATGTGTACAAATACTACACCTATCAGCAAATGCAGATAAAGGGAAAAAGCTTTGCTTCCTTCCTTACGCATCCATTAGTGTTCTTTTATCGCAAGTAACGCAGCTCAAGCTAGCATAGGAAACAAATAGGGATAAAGTTATTAGGAAGAATCAGGGACGTGTCATGACCACCAAACGCAGATGTGAGGGTTGGCTTCTCAAGGACTAGAATCTTAATCTCTCTCTCTTTTTTCCTCTTCCTACTCCCCAAAAGATAGTTACACCACAATTCTTAATTAGTACATTTATCCCGAATTACATCTGGAATCCCTTGGATCCAGTGTTAAATTCCTAAGTTAATAGGATAACATAGATATAAAATAAATAGGTATTTTAAGGAGAGTCCTAAAAATCCTTACAGAGAGCAGTGGGGAAAAGTGAAGTTCATTCTTGGGGCTGGAAATCCTGGACGGTATGTACTCCAAACACCTTTTTAAAAATGTATTTAAAAAGCAACATGGGAAGTTTTTAGTGGTTGTTCTCTCTTCAAAAACCTTTGGAAAAAAGTTTTTGTATTTCATCAAGATGACAGTTCATCTTTTTTTTTCCTGCCCTGTAGAACACGTGAGATACAGGTTTTGTGACTTCAGAAATGCAGCGGCAGAAAGCTCTCCCCTTGTACCCCCATATAACTTCGCTAAAAGTCATTTTTGTAGCACAAATGTGGACAGAGTGGGTGGAAGGCAGAGGCAGCACCCAGAAACTTCATCTTGACTCAGTCCGTGGAATGAAATGACAGTAGGTGACCAGGGATTCTCACCGTGTATTAATATAAAAGGAATAAGGCAGCACCCACAAGGATCAGTGCAATTGCTTTTCTTTGGAAATGGTTTTCATAAAATTGTGATTGTTTGAAAGTGTGGTTTTCTTTTTCCACTTAGATACAAGAGATATTAAAATTGAATTTCTTATGTCTTCCCTTAAGTGTATTTTTGTTAGGCTCTATTAAGATGTTGGACATAAATCATGTAAAGCAAGGTGTATTTGAAACAGGAACTTGAGAACCAACAGCTACTTAATGAAACTCATCCACTCAGAGTGTCCCTTGGGGACTTGTTATGGCCACAGAGAAAGAGCTAAGGCCTTGAAGCCAGCTCGACCAGGCTCCAATCCTGATATCTGTCTTCATCTTATCCTTTTGACATAGCCATGGTAATATCTAAATTACCTGAATGTCAGTTTCTTTATTCATTATGAATTTAAAAATTAGTGTTCTAAGTAATGTTCCCATGAACTGACAAGGAACATGGGGACAGACTCATAGGTGGAGAGCAGAATGACAGAAAGTGGGGAGGAGGTCAGGGGGTGGAGGGATTGAGCAAAAAGGACTCATGGACACGGACAACAGTGGGGTGAGTGCTTGGGGGAGAGGGATAAATGGTAATAGAAAAAATAATACAATAAAGATTAAAAATTAAATAAAAAGTAGTGTTCTAAGCAATGTGCATGTGAATTAAAATTGGCACTTGTGTGCTGCTAATGGCAATGTAAAATGGTACAACTGCTTTGGAAAACATTCTAGGCCTTTCCTAAAAGTAAAACGTAGTTAATGTACAACCCAGCAATTCTACTGCTAGGATATGTACCCAAGAAAATTGAAAACATACTTCTACACTAAAATGTATTCATAAATGTTGGTAGCAGTGTAATCAATAATAGCCAAAAGGGGAAACAACCCACGTGCCTATCAGTGGATGAATGAATGAACAAAATGTGATAAATTCATTCAATGGCATATTATTCAGCATTAAAAATGAATGAAGCATTGATATATGCTACAACATGGATGAATCTTAAAAATATAAACCTAAGTGAAAGAAGCCAGTCACAAAAATATACATATTGTATGATTGTATTTAGAAGGAATGACCAGAATAGGCAAATCTATAAAGACCGAATGTAGATTCGTAGTTGCCTAGGGCTGGGGGGAGATGGGAATTGTTGCCAGTTAATAGGTGTAGAGTTTCTTTTTGATGTGATGAAATACCCTAAGATTACATTGTAATGGTGATTGCACAATTCTATGAATATACTAAAATCCATTAAATTGTACACTTTAAATGGGAAATTTGTATGGTATATAAATTATAATTCAATGTTATTATTTTAAAAAGTGATATGGTATAAACACATACAATGAATTCATGATTCATTTGCGCCAGTCTAACTTCTGTATGTGGACCCTCCCTTGACATTTCTATTTATATCCCTTCATCCTAACTTAAAATAAACAAGAATAAAATGAAAAATGCCTTAAATAATATTAGGAATATTGAGTAGTGATACTACTAATAAAAATTGATTACTCTTAATTATAATTATTTATCATTACTATGTACCTGGCACTGGACTAAGCATTTTGCATTTGTTAATTAATATTCATAATAATCCTATGAAAGGTAAGTGCTATTAATCCATTTAACACATGAGGAAGTTGGAGCTAAGGAAGTTTTGATTAATTGCACCAATTTATAAGTTTAATAATATCAGAGCAGATAAACTCACTGTAGCTAATTCCATGGGCCAAAGTCATGAGCAGTCTCCCCTGCAATGAGCCTGATAATATGTGTATTTGAGATAGAACACCTTGCTTGATCATGCCTTTAGAATTTTCCCTAGTATTTCAGGTGAATTTGTCATGTAAACCAGAATGAACAATGCTGTATCTTTGGTAGATTTTCAGCACCCCTGAGATACTTTGAGAGAACATTCAATTACTTTCTGAGTTCAATAATGTGATGGTATACATTCTGTTAATCACCAATTTGAATTGGTACAAATCATTCAATATCAAAAGATTCAACAGCACCCCTTCACAATGACAATAATGAGGTCTAATTATGCATCCATTACAGAGCACCAACTGGGTAACCACTGGGGTTTGGAGTGATGCACGATGTCTCAGCATCATTGCAGGAATTGCAGGGGTCGTTCCAAGATAATATCATGTAGGTAAATTAATAATTATGTATTAATGCACTGTCAGAAGAGAATGCAAGGTTACTTCTATCCTGAACTGTGGATTTTTTAAAAAATTATAGCAGGAAAGATACATCTTACAAACTAGAGGTTTATCTTCACATATTGCCAATAATAATAGAAGTTACCACTCATGAAAATGCTAACTATAATCTAGGTATAGGTGCTTTGCATATATCATCTAATTTAATCCTAACACAATACTGCAAACCAGGTGCTGTTATTATTCACTTTTTTTCTTTTACAAATGTGGAATATGGGGCAAAGGGAAGTAGCTAAGTCAGGATATTAGGCAGTCTAGCTCACAACCCATACTCTTAATTGCTACTGTACAGTGACTTCATATGCTTAAATTTAGTTTCATTTAAGAAGAATCATTAAATAATGTTAGCATGAAATCCATATATGAGAAGGTTATATACTACAAAAATCATTTTAAAATTAGTGTTGAGACAGACATTTCAGAAAATAAATGAAAATATTTTCAGATTTTGATATATTTGCTACACATATATCAAAATATCTTCTGGTATTGCTACCATAAAGAATCTGCTTTTAGTAATTTCATAAGTCTCTATTGAAGGAGAAGGAAAAGGAGAGTAGAGGGGAAGGAAATGCTATTATCACACATCATTGATTTCTACATAGTAACAAAAACAAGTTAGTCAAGTTAAAGTGAAGGCCTCTTGATTTGTTAATCCCCAAATGCAGTTCTTAGGCTAAATTTAAGGGTAAAATTGACCAACTGTACATAGGTAGGAATAGGGTCACAGATGACTGTATACAAGTTTGGAGTAGGCTACCGAGAAATTCTGAAACAAGAGCCATAAATCTGGCCTGTATTGGCCCATATAAATCCAAACCTATAAACCAAGAGGCACAATTGAAACTGTTCAAAATGGTGAGGATAAAGGCCAACATGATTTCAAGGTGGGATTCTGGAAACCAAAGTAATAAAGACAAATCGATGAACTGAGGAAGAATCTAAGAGTTAGGACTAGAAGCTGATGCGGACCCTGGCCCACGAGGCCCATGTGTCGTGGATGCGACGAACAAATTCACACGAACTGCAGACGTCCTGTGGAGAAAAACAGATGGCATGGCCACTCTCTGAGTGAGAGAGGGCCCTGACCCCTGCCTGGACAGGCTTTTATTGCTTTTCTGGGTACATTACATCAAGGATGATCCTCATTTACTATGCACAGGTTTGCTTTAGGTGGTTCCCTTTTACAGATAACAAAGGAGAGGAAGTTGCTAATCACTACAAAGAAAAAGGATATTTGCAAATGCAAAGGAAAAAGTGGTTGAACTTTCAGGTTACACTCCATCCTTGGGAGGTTTAGCACAGACTTTAGGAAGTTACTTTAGAGATGTGCAGTAAACATTTGCTGCCTCAATTCAGGGTGAGGGAGTTTTAGTAAAAAGCAAGTTCAATGCAGCCTAGGTACAACACCGGCCTGATTCCCCACGGGAGAAACTATCTGTGGGCTTGAGTCCTGCGTGCTGACTCGCTCCCCACCAGTTTTCTGAGTCAGGGGCTGAACTACATTCGCCATACCACTTGGATAGATCCCCTATAAGAAGCAGCAATGGGCCAGAAATGGGTCAGATGGCAAGTAGAACATGTGGAGAGCAAAGCAGACACCTGGCTGAGATGTTTGCCAAGCCCCTGGGTGTTCCTGCACCACCTCGAAATTCAACAAGTGGCCGTTGTCAACTCAAGATCTTGAATTTATTGAGGTTTCAATTGTTTACAAGCAGTATCTAAGGGTGGATCTGTGTATTTAGTGGTGGTCAACCTTTTTCTTTTTTTTTATATTATAGTTTCAGGTGTGCAACATAGTGGTTAGACAATCATATACTTTACAAAGTGGTCCCCCTGATATTTCAAGTACCCATGGCACATACATAGTTATTATAATATTATTGACTACATCCCCTATGCTGACCTTATAACCCCATGACTGTTCTGTAACTACCAATTTGTACTTCTAAATCCCTTCACCTTTCTCACCCAGCTCCCCACCCCTTTTCCTATTGGTAACTGTCAAAATATTCTCTATTTCTATGCATCTGTTTCTGTTTTGTTTGTTCATTTATATTGTTTTTACCTTTCTTTTGAACAACATTCTTATAAAAAACAGGGTTTTGGAAGATTAGCAAGAATGAAGATATTACTTTATCCCCAAACTCTGGTATAACTCCAAAGTAAACTAATGTGCTATGTATCTTAAAGCTGAGACTCAGTAGTAACAAAAATAAGATAACCATGATAATTCCTAATGTATTCTTTGAAACTATAGTAATCAGTGTGATACGAGTTGGTGATAATCTGAAATTAAGGCTCATAAATCTTGGGACATGAAAGGGGAAAAAAGAGTAAGTATAAAGCAAACTACTGCGCACCATAAAACACAACCTGTAGTGCCTTTCCACAGTCACCTTCTCGTCTTGGTAAAACACGCAGATGATCGTATGAGAATGCAGTAGCGTTCATGTTATTTAATAGCCTTGTGGGGAAAAAAATGAACTTTCATGCAGTATATAGTTATGAAATTCATAATACAACATATAATTTGCATCATAAAAATGTGTCTTCACAGTTAAAGAACTGGCTAAATGATCTCTAAATATATTATCACCAACTGCGAGCCTGAGGACTGAGAGCCATCCCTAGTCATCTTCTCAAGGTTTATAGCTGTTACGGGAACTAGATAGGGAATGAAAGTACTGAAATGCATCACTTCAGAGGCCTTATGGAAAATAAATATTTTCATTAAGACCCACGCACATAGCTTTTTTCAAAGATTAGCAGATCTGTTTATCAAGTGACATTCTAAACCAATTAAACTCAATTAATTTTTCCTGAGAGTGTATTATAAATAATTCAATGATGACATGACATTCTAAACCAGTTGAATAAGCTCAATTCACTTTTATTGAAAATATATTGTAAACAATTCACTAATGTTGTAATAGATTATATGATTTTTAATACATTTTGAAACCAGCAACATTTTTAGTAATTAGTTATTACTTATTGACTATACTGGTATCTTTTCATTTATAAATGTTGGCACATTTTCTGGCATTATGAGATATCTATGAGGTATCTGAGCATTTGAGTTTTGAGTCAAAAAGTAATTCCCTTTGTAAAATAGATTAACACTCAGTTGCCAATGTGCCGCACCTTCATGGGTTCCATGAAGGTCAAAATATAATGTTGTAAGTTTTTATGTCAAGAATTATGCTGAACTACATTCAGCAAAAACAAAAGAAGGAAATGATAAATGTCTGCACAATATCCGGAGCTCGACTGTAGCATGAGAAGGACTGAGATTTAAATCTCAGCTCTTCAACTGTTTCATTGTTTCAGAATTTTAAACAATTTATATTATTTTCAACCTCAGTTTATTAAATAGAAAAATAGGTTTAATATTACTGGCTTTTCAGGCTTGTTAGGAAGATTTACAATTTTATATATAGATATTTTACATATATATAAAATCTTATATATATATATATATATATAATCTCCCTTAATGTGGCATTTAGCACAGAATGAAAGCTATAGGAATTTCTTCTCATGCAAATGTTGTTAAGTGTATCTTTTTTGGTCACACTTTACACTCTTGGAATAAATCCAATATTGTGGTGTACTCTTCATTTAAAACTTTTTGTCTTAATCTAATTTAGATAATATTTTGTTATTAATATCTAATTTTTTTCTATTCAGTAGGTATTGAATCTTCCCCCAACTCTAACTCTGCTCTTAATTTTATTTCTTTTTGGCTTTCTTTAAACCATTTACAATACCCTTTTATCATCAATACCTTGGAATATTACCATGCACATATTTTAATATAAAATACTTTCACATTTATTAATAAATAAAATTTTACTTTTCCCCAGCAATATAAAATGAGTTTGGTACTATGCCCCAAACACTGTATTAATGCCAGCGGAGACCAAAAAACAGTGTCTGCTCTAGGGGTTTACAATCCAGTGCAGGGCACAGGTATTGACCTGATGTGCTATAGAGTTTCAGCATGCCAGGAGAATGCATAGTGGTTTCAGTTGTAGCTTTTCTATGATAATATTAAATATGTGACAGATTAAAATGAAGTTTCAAAAAATAAATTGTTCCAGCAACAAACTGGAAAGATGAAGCTGAGAATCACAATAAATACTATAAAGGATGGCAAAATTCTGCAATCTGCTCAATGTGAAATGAACTTGGAGAGGAATAAATAGGAAAACAATTCAGGGATTGTGATTCAATAGACACTTGTTTCACAAATTAAATCAAAGCCACTCTATGGCTTAGTCACAGCTGTTTATGTGGTAAGATTGCCTCTGGGTTCCTGTTGGGTAATTAATGCCCCTCTATTAATACTTCCCAGAACCTCTAATGGTCACAAATCTCATTTAACTCAAGTGGAACCCAACTTCTAACCCCATTCTCCAAATCAATATTCTCTACTGTGTTAGTGAGTTAGTACACATCTTATAGCCAAACTCTGGAAATAATTGATTCCTTCTAATCTCTTACCCCTTTCACAACCTAAGGTATTTTTATTTTCTTTCTGCAGTGAATGATGCATCTATTCCCCTCTTTTTGCCTTCCTCATGTTGCCTGTCTTGTGAGTCATACCTTCATCACATCTTGACCACCCTCTTAATTAAATAGAAAAATAGGCAACATGCCTATTTTCTCTAATCTCTTTTCTTTCCCAGCTTCATGCTGTCCCAAAAGTAATTTTCCTCCATCACAACTTTTATCAAAACGTTCCATTTCAATAAACACTTTTTGTATTGATAAACTTTAATCTGTTTAGACTTACTTTAAAAACTCATTTGTTTCAAGTGCACATCTAAAACAGTTATTAATCTTTGGGAATGATACTGATTTTGCTTGATCTCAATAATAATAGATGGCATCAGATAAAGAGCCCTTAAAAACTCACACAAAAACTTAAGCTACTTAGAAGGAATTATTTCTGCCACCACAGAGGAGACAATGATCTATTCTATTATACTTGTTCTTGGGAAAAGGGATCTCATTCATTTATATTATTTAACTATAACCCATATACTGTTATTTCCCAACTTTCTCTGTCCTCAGACTCTTCTGAGCTCCAAACTTTGTGCATTCAACTACCTACTAGACATCTCTGTATAGATGCCTAAAAAAAGTAACAAAATTAATGTATCCAAACTGACTTCCCCTTCCACCATGAAGAGTGCTTCCCCCAATACCACTATGACATCTCCTGTAATTTCTCTACAAGCCAGTCTTCCATACCTTAATAATCTTTCACGTGTCTAGAATGCTCCACCAGCCTCTCTCTGGTTCTTTCTCAACATTCAGGGTTAGTTTGAATGTCACCTCCTTGAAGAGGCCCTTCCTGATGACTCAATAAATGAAGTGGCTTCTTTCATATTCTCTCAGTTCTCTATTTCACAAAATTAATTACAATATTTCTATTTTCTGGAATTTCTATATCATTTCACAGAATTTGTTATAATATGTCATTTATCAGTTGCTTTTTGCCTGTATCCATGATCTGATTATAAGTTCTATGAGGGCAAGGATCAGATCTTTCTTGTTCAATATTACCCCAGTGTCTTGCATAGTACATGGTAATATTAATATTTTTAAAACATTTGCTAACTGAATAAAGAGATGCAAAAGGGAAAAAAGCACTAGAAGACTATATTAGACAGCACTGTAAATGAGAAGTCCATTACCAGCTACTTTTGAATTGCATCTGTGCTGTAATTTAGGAAACCTCAATATACAAAGGCAGAAAATTCAATTAGGAAGTAATTGTTTTAATAAAAGATAAGTATTCTATACAATATTCACTTTGGTTTAAGTGTTTTACAGATAAAACTACTTAGTCTTCCCTACAAACTTATGGAACAGCAGCTAATCTTATGTGCATTTTACAAATAAAGAAACTGAAGGGAAGTTCAAGTCTTGCCCAAAGTCTCACAGTTGAAAGCAGGAAATCTAGAATTTCAGCACAGGCAGTCTGGCTTCAGAGTCCGCAGGCTAAACCACAGTAATTTTGCCAAAATGCCTCTATGTCTAGGCATCTCTCTTCGTACTTTAAATATAGTTTAATTTGAAAAAAGAAAAAGAAGCAAAGTGCAAGAAAGGCCTCAGACTACATCTGTGGTATAAGGTGAAGCATGACCATGTCACTATCCAGAACTGACAAGCAAATTCTGCCAGGTTAGAATGAGGAGGTATTTTTCCATCACTGACTGAGGTGGAACCTGATTGGTCCAGTCTTTTTTCATCAGAATATGCCATTTATATCATTTTGAACATTTTTTGCACAATCATACGTTCATCCATTAGTTAGCTTCAAAAGCTCCGTCAGCAAAAACTCTATCTTAAAAAAAAAATGACAAAGTAAGAAAAGCTTATAAACTTGGCCTTAAGTATGAAAGTTAATGGCTAAGAGCAGCTGTGTTTCATAACCCAATGTGGAGCTTAAAATATTTTAGAATTATTGATGTCATAAAAACTTCACTTAATTATAACTTCAGCATTGAGATTCAAGGAAAACTAGGAGATACTGAATCCAATTCTTGGAATAGCACTTAACCTAGTATAAAAATATGAATTGCAAGAAATGAGTCCTTTGTGTGTTACATACATATAATTTTTTAAATACAGTCACCATATATAAATGTTGCATTTAAAAGAAAAAAAGATTGTGTTGTCCAAATGTGAATGTCAGTCAAAGGGGAAATTACCTTGGGTGAGACTGCATAGCAGATAAGCTCTTTAACAGAAGATCTAGAGTTTAGAGCTGTACCAAATCCGAAAAACACTCTGCTGCTGGTGTTGAAGAAGCAAGCTGTCAGGTTGTGAACTGCCTATGGAGAGGGGTGGCCTCCAGGATCTGAGAACCTCAGTCTTACAACTACAAGGTACTGCACTCTGTAGACAATCTGAATGAGCTTGGAGAGAACGCTGTTCTCTCCAGTCTGAGATGGCATCTTGATTTCAGCCTTGAGAGACTGAGCAGAAGACCTTGTTGAGCCACGCTCAAACTTCAGACCTCCAAAAGGATGACATGGTAAATGTTTGAAACTATGACATTTGTCATTGTTATGCAGCAAAGAAAACTAATACAGCAGAAGATGAGACTTCTGGAAATCTGTACCTCTATAAAACAATAAGGGAACTAACAAAAATTCTCAAAATCAACTTTCAGAACTCGAGAAATAACTGAACATGTGCACCAATCTGAGTAGAGTTTATTCCAGAAACACCACTGAGTCTTGGTGAGGACAGTTGGCCTTGTGTCTTAACTTGTATTATCCCATCACCTTCTCCCCAACTCTGTAGTAACCTTGAAAATCAACAGTATTATAACTAAGATAGCTGTGAAAACTGGCAACCTAGCAACCACTGGATAGGGAAAAAGAGGCTCAGAACTGTTTTGAACCAAAGAGGCCCACTCACAGAGAACTGTCATTATTTGACCTATCTGCCTATTCCCTGAAAATCTACACTCACAGGAAGTGTGGATTTAGAACTCTATCAGTGCAGCCTTTCCTCTAGGTATTTTTTGTGAGAAAAAAAATCAGTCGCAATTGTCTAGCACCATACCTGCTTAAATCAGAAATAAGAATCAAAAGCACAAAGAGGCTTAATGTGGGGTGGGGAGGACTTAAAACATAAAGCTGTGGGATGAAGCCTGTGGGGAGATTTTAAAAACTCAGAAATATTCCTGGGAGTCTAGAATATCATGAAAATATGGTCATGCCTGAGAAGCCCCTAATTTCTCATCTGTAGCTTACCTCAAGGATCTGCACAAGCAAGAAGCAAAAACTAATGTAAGTTATAAACTGATGGAGCAATTTAAAGTGTGCCCCAGTATTCTTAGAGTCTCTTAGGAAAGGGCCAGAAACTTACACTTTCAAGGCATTTAAGGAAAACTCTGTCCATAATTAGCTTATCAGTAACTGAGCAGAGGTCAGTGGCTACACATGGCAAAGAATACAAACCAGAAGCATCAACAGCAAACAAAAGAAAGAACTTGGAGAAGCAGGTCTAATTTTTAGATGTCACATTATTTAAAATGTCCAATTTCCCAGGGAATAGGTGAAAAAAGAAGGGATTAAGAAACACAAATTGACAGTTATAAAAACAGTCACAGGGATGTAAAGTACAGCACAGGGAATATAGTCAATAATATTAAAATAACTATGTATGGTATCAGATGGGTAGCAGATTTATCAGGGTGATGGCTTCATAATTTATATAAATGTTTAATCACAATGTTGTGTACCTGAAACTAATATAATATTTTGTATCAACTATAATTGATTTTTTTAATTTTCAATAAAATGAAATGTCCAATTTCCAAACTAGAAATTTCAAGACATGGAAAGAAACAGTTGGATAGACCAGGAAAAAAATCAATCCACAGACACCGTCCCTGAGGAAACCCAGACATTGGAGCTACTAAATGAAGGTTTTAAAGCATCTGTTATAAATATGTTGAAAGAACTAAAAAGGAAACCATGTCTTAAAAGCAAAGGAATGTATGAGACTGCTTCATGAAATACAGAATATTAATAAAATAAAAAGAATAAAATAGGAATTCTAGAGGTGAAAAAACCAACCAATCAACCAAAAGACACAACCAGCCAAACCAAAACTAAGCAAAAGTGAAGGAATAATAAAGATTAGAGCAGAAATAAATGAAGCCACCTAAAATGTAACATAGACAATTCGCAAATTAAGCAGCCTGGCTAATAAGTTAATTTTAGCCTTGTGAAATTCTGAGCAGAGATTCCAGCTAAGTTGAGTCCAGTTCCTGATCTTCAGATACCATAAGAAAAATTTCTGTTGTTTAAGCCCTAAAATTGTGATAACTTACAATACTGAGTAGAAAACCAATACATATTCTCATTAAAGTTAACAAAACAAAAACTTCCAACTTAACTTTCAATTTACTAGTCATCTTGAAATAGTGTGGCAGGTTGTGTTCTCCCAAAAATAATACTAATTTTAATCTATACACTCTTCTAGAACTTCTCATTCTTTCATCAAGACGTAGAAATTGTTTTCCCTGTCCCTGAAATTTGGTAGATTTTTGTGACACTCTTTTTTAAAAAAGATTTTCTTCATTTATTTTTAGAGAGGGGGAAGGGAGAGAGAAAGGTTGGGCAACATTGATGTGAGAGGAATACATTGATGGGGTTGTGTCTTGCACACCACCAACCAGGGACCAGGCCGGAAACCCAAGCACATGCCCTGACCGGGAACTGAACCAGAAAACTTTGGCTTTGCGTGAGGACACTCAACCAACTGAGCCACGCCAGCCAGGGTGATTTTTGTAACACTCTTGAAGAAAACTATAGAAGTGACTCTATGAATTATGAGGTTAGGCCCTTATAAGGCAGTTTGGCTTTCACCTGGTTCTCTCCCTCTTAGGACACTCACTCTTGGAAGCCAGCCACCATGTTGCAAAGAAGCCTATTGTCCAGACTTCTACCACTTCTGTTGCTAAAAGTAGAGAAGAGATGAGGTGTCCTTGCCAAGTACTGCCCAAACTGCAGATTTGTGAGCAAAATAAGTGTATGGCTGGTTTAAACAATTAAGTTTTGAGATATTTTTTAATGCAGCAAAAGATACCAGAATAAATAATAAAAGGAAGATATAAAATTTTAAAGAGTGAAAGGAAGCAGAATTGTCTTTATTTGAAATTGTGAATCTTATCATTATATAACAAAGACCTAACTGAATCGACTAAAATAAAATAAAATATAAAATACCCCAAGTGGACATCATGATGGTTAATTTTCTGGGCCAAAAGATAGTAATAATAGTAACAACTCCTACAAGTGCAATGGTTCTTAACAGGGGTTGACTCCCCTCCCCCAAAGGACAATTGTCAATGTCTGGAGACATTGTAGCTTCACAATTTGGAAAGTGCTGCTGGCATCTGGTGGGTACAGGCCAGGAATGCTGCTAAACGTATTATGTAACGCACAGGACAATCCTCCACAACGTAGTCTTATCTGATCCAAAATATCAATAGTACCAAGCTTGCGAAACATAGGACTGAGGTAATGGCAATAGAAATGGAAATAAGTGCGAATTTCCAAAGTACGCATCAGAGGCAGAATTAACAGAACTGCTTGTGTGAGATGATCCAAAGGGAGGAGCCATGGTAAGTCCTGGATTCTTGGCCTCAGTAGCTGGATGGATGGTGGAATCATCACTAAGAGGGAGACAACTGAAGAACAGAGATTTCTGTCTTCGAAATAATCAAGAGCTTTGTTTTAGACAAAGTTTGAGATGCCCATTACAAATCCGAGTAGAGATGGCAATTAAGAAGTTGGATAGACAAGTCTGGATCTGTGAAAAGACCGGAACTAATGCTATACACATGGAATCGTTAGAATACTTCTCCTTCAGTCCCCACAACAGTCTCAGGATGTAGCTGTCACTCTCATCCAACACTTTAGGAAGTGGAAGCTCAGGGAGAAGTTAAGTCATTGACTTAGTTGCTGCCAAGTCTAATATTTGAAACCAGATGTGTCTAATTCTAAAGCCTTTGCTTTCACCCCCCAAGAACAAAACCTGCAGTGACTATACCAGCCAAAAGAAGCAGACACCTATGTTGTCTAGATAACAAAAAGTAGAGAATGAGGAGTATTATTGGGTATCAGATCCCAGATTTTTGTCAGGAGTCTAGATTCCTATTTATATTACAGTCATTTTTAAGTGTCACTGTATTTTTGTGCTTGCTTTAGATTGAATACCTGGCTTCATGCTTGAAATCAAAGTATCTTAATTAAATCTCTCCCATAGATTTGAATTCACTTGCCATCTGGAATGCAGAAGCAGCTCAGAGACTTTTAACTTAATTGGGGTCCAAGCCCTTTTGTTTGGCCCCCGTACGGCTTGGCAGCCCCGGTCCTGCTGCCTCTGTCTGGGATAAGCTTCCTTCAGACTAAAGTCAGCAAAATGAGACATCAGGGAAAGTGCTGATGCCTGAACCACTGCAACCCAAAACCACTTAATTAATATACAGGTTTAATGCATTTGGTAATTAAAATTTAATTCTTTTAAGATGTACAACAGAAACAACTCCTATTGCAAGCATTTAATCCATTGTGCTGCTGAGAATAAAGTTGAAAATGGAATTGAAATGAAGTTGTTCCTCCTTTTTAAGCAGTAATAATTACACCCAGATCAGTAAAATGAAAACACGTGCTTAGCCCTGACTGATTGATCACCAATCTTGCTGAGTTTTGAGGCTTCTCTTTTAGAGAAACAGCTCTTTTCTCACAGAAAACCTGTGTGTATGGAGAACTGCAGAAAATACACTTTATCATTAAAGTATAAACATCACTTGAAGGAATTTAAGCTATCCCCCAAACAAGCAAACAAAAACTCAACATGAGGATTTAAGTTAGTAAAGGGACTATGGTGCAAACCATATTTTCATCCTCCTGAGACTCTTAGATTTATGTAATTTACCAACAGAGATCATAATATTTTACTATACAAATAATCCAGTGCCTATTTAGTAAGAAAGTATAGAGCCTAATGGAATTTTGATCCTTTGCTATATCCCACTCAAAACAACAAAAAGGCTTCCTTGTCAAACAAATTTGAAAAATGGTGCCTTTCACATCTACTCTCTAGGAGAAACAGAATTCACATTAGAATGTTAAATCTCCGAAAAAAAGATCCTACTGTAGAAGAAAAGTCAACTAGGACAAAGTGACCCAGAAGAAGGACCGGGAACTGGGAAAGAGTTTTATTTAGGTTACTTAGAAACCACAAAACCGTCGGGTTTCAGTTAGGTAGTCATAATTTCTGCTTTGGCTTCTGTACACCCAGCTTCCGATAAGGACACCTCAAGGCTAGAGTTATTTTCCCATCAGCTTCTGTACCTCCTGCTTTTGCCACATAGGATATGGCATCCAGAGAGCAATAAAAGCCCTGCCCAGCCAAGGTTCGGGGCCCAGAATTTGGAGACTGCCTCCTCTGGGTCTGCGAGTGTAATAAAGCCTCACTCCGTTACCCCAATCGCGCCAGAGTCATTATTTTCCAAATTATTTTCCGTAACACTACAGCATAACTAAGAACAAAAATCAAAATACTTCACTTTGTTATATATTTTCAAGCTATGAAACTCTTTTAAGAAGTGACATCCATTAAGATCCTGTAGAACTAATATTAAAAAAAAAAAAAACATGTTCAGAGAAACTACTTGACTTCTTCCCCCAAACTTTGACATTTGTTCATTTAGTAATGCTATTAAAGTAAGAGTAAAGTACTTTGGCTTGCTTTATAATAACTCATGTATTCAATAAATATTTAGTTACATGTATGCACAAAAGTAAATATAAAAGTACCCATAGCTGCACTAATTTTTGATGGCCCAAAACACTAAACATCTCAGTATCCTTCAACAGTAGAATGGATAAATACACATGGTACAGGCATTCAATAGAACACAGTACAGCAGCGAAAATGAATGACTGATACACATGACAATATGGGCAAATCACATGGAAATAATATTGAGTCAATAAAGATACAGAATACATAGTATAAGATTTTATTTACTTAAAGTTCAAAAAACAGGTGTTATGGTAGAATTGTGCCTCCCCCCATTCATACCTTAAAGTCCTAACCTCCAGTACCTCAGAATGTCATCTTACTTGTAAACAGGGTCCTTGCAGATCTAATTGATTAAGATGAGGTCATACTGGAATAGTGTGGACCCCTAATCTCATATGACTAGCACTCTTATAAAAGGGAAAATTTGGACACAGAGGCATAAATGCTGGGAGGACACCATGTGAAGATGAAAGCAGAGATCGTGGTGAAGCTTCCACAAGCCAAAGAATGCCAAATATTGCCATCAAACCCCCAGAATCTAGGACAGAGCCGTGGGCAGATTCCCCCTGGCAGCAGTCTTCAGGGGAAGTAACACTGCAGACAGCTTGATCTTGGACTTCTAGCCTCCAGAATAAAGAAAAATCTTTGTTTAAGCCACCCAGTTTGTAGTATTTTGTAACAGTAGCCCTAGCAAAACTGATTTGTGGCATTCATTAGAAGTCAGGATAATAACTATCATGAGGGGAGATTGGGGTGACAGGAAGGGATAGTAAACTCACAGAGAAGTTGGGGGAGGAAGAGTGATGTGCTTCCGAGGCACTGGCAATATCTTTATCTGCATGATGGTTAAGTGAGCTTTCATTTCGTGAAAGCTCAACTAGCTGTGCACTTGGGATTTGTACACATTTCAGGTGTAGGTAACTGCTCATACTTCAGTAAATGATTTTTTTAAAGAAACATTCACCAGTGTACAGGAACTTTCAGTCTAGAACCAGCTGTAGACAAGGCAAAGGGAAATCAGAGTAGGCAAATAACTTCTGATGAAGGATTCGGTACAAGTGCAGAAAAGCACACTGAATCTTTGGGGCTTGGGGGAGTCCAGCGAGAGACTTCCCCAAGGAATTCAATGGCAGAAAGCTGGGACTTGAAGAATGAGTATCACCTAATCAGGTGAAGGAGTGGAAAATATATTTCTGTCAGAGCCAACAGCACATGCAAGAATAAAAAAAACAACTGAAAAGGAAAAGCAAAAATCAGTGAGCGAGCGCATGACCCACTTAAGGAAGTGAAAGGAGTGCCACGTGGCTAAAACACAGAGTGGAAGGGGTGGGGTCTGTGAGGGAAGCGGGGAGAACTGAGCAACAGGCAGAAAACAGAGGACTTTGGAAAAAGCCGTAAAGCATGGCGGGCATACTACAATTAATTGGAAATCATATCATTTTAAGTATTATTTATTCAAATATTAGAAAATAACCTATATAAATTCATGAACATATACTCTCCCATTTGCAAAAGGGAAATGGCCCATGCAAATTCCAAAAAGGGATCCTTTGTTCAAGCTAATCACAGGGTAGACATCACACTTTATAAAGAGAACTGGGAGTAAAGATGGGGTAGTATATTTTATATTTTTAAAAATAAATAATATGCTTCCATCCACAAAATAATTTCGAGGTAAGTTCTAAGAGCATTGGTTGTCAAGTGAGAGGCACCTGCTTTTGAGACCTTGTTCCCCCACCTCCTCACCTGTGTGCATCTGTCAAGATGTTCACTTCCCCATCAGTGATTTAGAGAAAATAATAACTCCGTTCTCCAAGGGTTCTTGAATAACTAAATGGTGCACAAATAAGGTATTCGTTTCCTAATGCTACCCTAACAGGTTACCACAGACTTAATGCCTTCAATAAACACAATTTTGTTGTCTTTCAGTTCTGTAGAAATAAAGTCTTATAAGAGTCTCAATGGACTAAAAGCAGGGTGTCAGTAGGGACATATTCCTTCCTAGAAACTCCAGGGAAGAATCCACTCTCTTACTTTTTCCAGCTTCTAGAAGCTATTCTTACTCTTTGGCTACTTGTGGCCCCCTTTCCTCCTTCTTGAAAACCAGCCAGAAACGTCAAGTCCTTCTCACACTACCATCTGCCTGACGCCACCAAGTCCTTCCCCATGGCTGGGAAAGATGCTCCATTTTTAGGGTTTTGTGTAATTAGACTGGACCCACCTGGATAACTCCCACATCAAGGTCCTGAACACAATCACACGTAGAAAGCCCATTTAACCCTTTAAAGTAACATATTCACAGGCCTGAGAGTAAGGACATGCACACCTCTGTGGAGGGGTGTTACTGTGCCCACCCCAATATTGAACACAATGCCCAAATATAAGAGGCTTTCAAAAATCATCTGATTTTTAAGTCTCTTGGTTTTTTTCTTTTTTTTTTCAGTTTTATTGAAATATGACATTGTATTGACATACTGTGTTTAAAAAAAACAACCATTTCATAGGTAACAATCAAGTCTTTAGTATGGAAAATTCACTTTAATGATATTTTAAGTTGTCCCACAAAACTAAGGGTTTCCATGTCTGAAAAGGCTTCTTTTGAAAAAACAATGATCTCGAAACAGCAGACATCAAATGGTGGTGGAGCAAAACAAAATAGTCCCTGTACTACATCCTCACCATTTCCAACCTGCCAGTCCTGTGCAGGAGAGGAAAGCGCACCTCCCTCCTGAAAAAGACTCATCCAGCACAAAATGTCAAGAGCGCCATGGTGAAAAACCCCAGCACGCAGCAAGAAAGCCACGAGAGCACGTGTACACACAAATGTTTGGCGGAGACTTAACTGGCACATGCGTGCAGCAGCCTCTGTGACCTTTACCCGCTAGATGTCGTTAGCAACCCCCCACCCCACTGTGACAAGCAAACAGGTCTTGAATGTTGCCAAATGTCCCCTGGGGATCAAAACTGCCTGCAGTTGAGAACCACTGCTTTGAACTAAAATATATAAGCTCTCTAGTTAATAGAATTGCATTTAAGAAATAACACAAAACAAAAGCCAGAACGCACTGCCAAAATGTTTGTAAAAAATGAATCGACTTGTGAAATATGCTACATTCCATTTGCCCAGATGCACAACGCACTAATAAAATTAAAGAGTAAATACATATTGTATGCTTGCTTTTTTGAAATGTCATTTTTCTCAGCAATGTTGCCTGAGTATGTAGGTGAAGTGAATAGAAAAAGTAAATGGAAGATGCAGGTGCAAAGTAACACAAGAGCATCTGTCTTCTAATTAAATCTTTTGAATTATCTGCACTTCAGTCATATACCTAGCAAAGCAACAGCAATGAGGACTTTTCATATGTAGCACCTTCTGTTGCCCCTTTTAAAGTTCCAGGCAAATGCCATACAGGGCCACCTTATGAAACAGTGGAGGCGGATAAAGACAGTAAGAGTGATTGAAAAGTATTCAAGATTGAAAGAAAGAAAATGATCTGCACAAAACCTACTGCATGTCAGACCCTGAATGTGTCTTCGCTCGTGAAAAGGAGGGATCGTCTTCCGTTGTCACTCCCACCACTTAAACCAGCTTAGTTCTAGTGTCTCTAGATTCTACAAATCACAAACGTGAATTTTTTTAAACCTGTTGGACTGTTATGTGATTGAAATGAACCCTCAGATAAAACACACTATAAAATCATCTTAATATTTCTACTCATTTTCCAATGTATTATTGACTTTTCCCACTTCTTTTCTGGAACATATTTAGTTTAAGTTTTCTAATCTATTACATGATACAATAATGGTATGCATTTTTAGCAATATAAGCTTTAAAAAATGGTAAAACCAGAAAGCCAGATTTAATAGAGTAATTTTGTGAAACTCATACCTAATTTGTATCTACTGAAAAGTATATGGATTATGGCCATTTGATAATATGAAATTGAAGAGAGTGAAATAATCCAATTGAAAACTTAGCAGAATAGTGTTACTAGAGGCCAAAACTCCAGGACTAGGTCTAGCCAATATAACAAATAGCTTTAAAAGACCTGTGTACACATTGGACTTTATCCAATAATTACTGCAGTTGATGAGATAGTTTTTTATTCACATATTTTTTTCACGTTATGGCCCAAATGAGAACACCTGCCCAAATGCATTATGGGCAGGCCATCTGTTGTTTGGCTGACACACTTGCCTGAATAAAGAGAAATAAAGTCTTCGTAGAGATATGTACAAACAGATTTTTAATAGAATATATCTATAATGTTACTAGTAAACTGAAAAATAAAAGTATCATTGTATTTTTCAATTTAACATTTTTTCTTCTCATCACTATTATTAAAATATGTAGTTTACTTTCTTTTTGACCACAAGTATATAGTTTTTCTAAATAGCTCCCAAATGTATAATAATAGGTAAGCAAGACAGATTGTAGCTAGAAAGATATCCTCAAACGGATAATAAATGTGCACCATAAACACCTCAACAGATTGCACTTTCAAAAACAGCCTCAACACATCTTTGATCTCACACACCCTTGCTTCTACAATATGACCTTGGCCCTCCTCCAACTGAGCGATGGCGCCTATATCCACTCCCCCTGAATGTGAACAGGTGTTTGACTAGTTTGTGGCCAACAGAGGTGGTGGCAGTCACGGAAGTGGTGCCATATGGTTTCTAAGGCAGCTTCCACCTTGGTCACTGAAACACTTGCACTTGGAACTTTGAACTTACAGCTAAGCTACCGTGCTATGAAGAAGTCAAGCCACCCAGTGATGCCAAGGATAGTCACTCCTGACAGCCATCCTAGACTTTGAATCCTGCCAGCCCCGAAGCTACCTGTGAGTGAACAAGCCATCAGATGACTAAGCCTCAGTCATCAAGTTGCGTCCCCCTTCCCAACTGTTGAGTCTTCAAGGTGCGGCCCCAGATATTGTGGAGCAGAAACAGTCAACTCCAATGCGCTCTTTAGAAATTCCTGATCCACAGAAGCCATGAGCTCTGTTTTACACTCCTAGCTTGGGGCTGGTTTGTCTCACAGCAATAATCACTAGAACAAGTAGGCTAACCATAAGCAAACATTTTAATATTCTGCCCATGGTAAATAAATAAGAAAAACAAGTCCATGCGTAGCATTGAACTGCACTGATACTGTAACAGGGTGCAGCCAAGAGGGGGGCCCCAAAAGGGAGTTGGAATGGGGCCCAGAACTCACGGTGTCCAGGAAATATTAGAGGGACATATAAGATGTCCTCACCCCCTCCCCCACAGGTATGAGTTGGGGGAAGGGACAAATGGAGCAGGACCATTGAGTTGTTTTACATAGCAATGGTTTTGCAGATAACCTCCAGAATGGTCATTTAACATATCTATAACCTTTAACTGGTTTCATAGATATGTTAAACAGCTGTGGCCATGCTCTGAGCCAGGGGGGATGGAAAGGACTTCCCCAAGGATGTGACTGGGGGAAGGAACCCTAAGTTAAAGCACCTGTGTGGGAGCTTGGAGAAGATTGGCTCCAGAAAATGGGACACACCTGCCCAGACTCATGATGGCATCCCAATAACCTTGGAAATATACGGGAATGCTGGCAGGTGTAACCGATTGTAGGAGGAGTCAGAAATGGGGCTGCAGAGGAGGATTGGCGTGGGGATTTAAACCCAGGCGTGGCAGACATTTGGGGGAGGTCCATGCGGTTTCACCAGAGAGCAGGACCCGCAGCTCCATGAGGGAAAATCACCATGTGGCTTTAGCAGAGAATTGCCACTAGGCTTTGCCCAAGTGGAGACCCTCTCGCAGCTTTGCCAGAGGGAGAGATTCCACGTGGTTTCACCAGAGTGCAGACCCCTGCAGCTTTGGTGAAGAGGGAGAGC
>PVKU01011258.1:0-44896 GCA_004027475.1 Anoura caudifer | reverse complement strand
AAATAGGTTTTCTATCCCTTGCTGTTCTTCTCCTTCTGGAATCCCTGTTATATGGATATTATTACATTTCATATTGTCTTGCATTTCTCTTAATCCCTCTTCATTCTTTCTGAGCCTCTTTTCCTTTTCTTGCTCTTTCTGGGTGTTTTTTTTTTTCTACTTTGTCCTCCAAGTCGCTGATCCAGCCTTCTGCTTCATGGATTCTGCTTTTCATTCCTTCCACTGTGTTCTTCAGTTCAGAAATTGTATTCTTCATTTCCTCTTGGCCCTTGTTGATAGTTTCTTTTATCCTTTTTCATGTTGATATCGTTTGCAGTGAGTTCCTCGTAGCTTGCCTGTAGTTTCTGGTAGCTCATTGAGAGCTCTTGGATCTTCCTGACAACCATTGCTTTGAATTCAATATCTGATAGTTGAGTTGCCTTCATTTCATTTGGCATTCTTTCTGGGGCTTCCTCCTTTCCCTTCATTTGGGGATTGTTTCTTTATCTTCCCATTGTTTGTGAGACTCTTCTTGTTAGGCTCAGCTTCTTAAATTGATCTGCTCTGGCTCCCTGGGTTTATGGTGTGAACTTCTGTGCTAGAATACCTGTGGAACTTAGTGGTCCAGTCTCCTTTGGGTAACCTGGTGATCACAGCTTCCACTGTTTCAGCTGTTGGGATGCCCCCTCTTTGGGGCCAATTCTGGTTTCTTCATGTTCCAGGTTTTTTTTTATTTGTTTATTTGTTTTTGTCTCACTTGTGGGTATTTAAAAAGAGAATAGAGGAAGATAAAAATGAAAAAGGAAGAAAAAAGGAGGAAAGAAGAAGAGATAAATTTGGAAAGAAAGAAAGGAATAACACAAGAAAGAGGTAAAGATCAGCAGCAAAAGTAGTTCAGGAGTAAAAAGATAAAAATAATGAAAAAATAATAAAAATATTAAATAAGAAAAAAGAAAAGTGGACAAACAAACACAAAGAAACAAACAACAAACAAACAAAAAACTCTTGCTGTTTTCACACTTTCCAAGCTGGATTTTCTGGTGTTGCTGGCTGCAAAGGCTGAGGGGTGATGGTGTCACTTTTCACCCTGTTCAGCACTCAGTTATCTTTGGGCTAGTCCTCCCAGTGCTAGTCTGGTGCCTCTCTGCACAGGGCCTCTGGTGTATGTTTTGAGCCTCCTGAGGAGCATACACTTTCCTGAGTTCATGGGTGTAAGCTCGGGTCTCCTACACCATGCACTCACCCCAATTTCATGGGTGTGAGCTCCGATTCTCCCACGGATTGCTCGCACTCCCAGGGTTCCCTGTGTGGGCCACAGGTCTCCCATCGCGCAGGCGTCTGCTCTCACATGAGTGCTCGAGTGTCCATGGTCACATGCAGTTGTATCTGTTTGCGGTGGGTGTCTTCAGTTGTGTAGCCGTATGCTGTCACGCGTGGACCCAGCTCCCTTCCAAGAGCCCCTAGCTGGCCTGGCAAGCACCGGGCCTTGGGCCTCAGCAAGCTTGGTCTCCATGCTGATTCCTGGGCTCTTATTGTTCCGAAGTACTCTCCTTATTTTCCAGTTTTTCAATGTCCGTAACAACCTTTGATCTCCTACTTTCAAATATGCTTTGTTTCCTCTGGTTGACCATTCTGTTTCTGCACAGATCAGCCAGGTTCCTCTCCCATGTGCAGGGGGAAATGGAATCTGCTCCCTCCTACCACACCGCTATCTTCTCTCTCCTAAAAAGTATAATTTTTATGATTTTTTTCCTACTCTGTTAGGAAATTTGGTGAACTTTAGCTCATCATATTATTCTTATGCCTGTCTGTCAACATCAAAATCTGTAACCACTAATTTTTAAAAAAATATATTTTATTGAATATGCTATTACAGTTGTCCCATTTCTGCCCTTAATTCCCCTCAACCCCGCACACCCTCTCCCACCCACATTCCCCCCTTTAGTTCATGTCCATGTGTCATAAGTTCTTTACCTTCTACATTTTCCATACTATTCTTGCCATCCCCCTATTTTCTACCTACCATGTATGCTACTTATTCTCTGTACCTTTTTCCCCTCTCCCCTCCTCCCACTCCCCTGTTGCTAACCCTCCATGTGATCTCCATTTCTGTGGTTCTGTTCCTATTCTATTGTTTGCTTAGTTTGTTTTTTGTTTTTGTTTTATGTGTGGTTGTTAGTAATTGTGAGTTTGTTGTCATTTTACTATACAATTTTTTATCTTCTTTTTCTTAGATAAGTGCCTTTAACATTTCATATAATAAGGGCTTAGTGATGATGAATTCCTTTAACTTGACCTTATCTGAGAAGCACTTTATGTTCCCTTCCATTCTAAATGAAAGCTTTGCTGGATTGAGTAATCTTGGTTGTAGGTCTTTGCCTTTTATGACTTGGAATACTTCTTTCCAGATTCTTCTTGCCTGCAGGGTCTTTTCTGAGAAATCAGCTGACAGTCTGATGGGAACTTCTTTGTTGGTGGCTGTCTCCTTTTCTCTTGCTGCTTTTAGGATTCTCTCCTTCATTTTAATCTTGGCTAATGATGATGTGTCTTGGTGTGTTCTTCCTTGGGTCCAACTTCTTTGGGGCTCTCTGAGCTTCTTGAACTTCCTGGAAGTCTATTTCCTTTGCCAGATTGGGGAAGTTCTCCTTTATTATTTGTTGAAATAAGTTTTCCACTTGTTGCTCTTCCTCTTCTCCTTCTGGTACCCCTATAATTCAGATGTTGGGACGTTTAAAAATATCCTGGAGATTCCTAAGCCTCTCCTCATTTTTTTTGAATTCTTGTTTCTTCCTTGTTTTCTGTTCAGTTGTTTCTTTCTTCCTTCTGGTCCACTCCATTGATTTGAGTCCCAGTTTCCTTCCCATCACTATTGGTTCCATGTACATTTTCCTTTATTTCACTTAGCGTAGCCTTCAGTTTTTCATCTAATTTGTAACCAGGTTTAACTAATTCTGTGAGCATCCTGATTACCAGTGTTTTGAACTGTGCATCTGATAGGTTAGCTATCTCTTCATCGCTTAGTTGTATTTTTTTCTGGACCTTTGATCTGTTCTTCTGTTTGGGCCATTTTTTTTTTGTCTCAGTGTGCCTGTGACGTAGTGAGGGGTGGTGCCTTAGGTGTCCACCAGGGTGGGTTAACCCAGTCACTGGGTTGTGATGCTGTATGTGGGATAGGGGTCCGAGAGGGAACAGTGGTGCTTGCTCCACTCTCTGCCAGATTTCAGTCACTTCCCCCGCTTTCCCCAAGCAAAGTGGGCCCTTCTTGTGCTGATTCCCAGGTGTGTGAGCTTGTGTACATCCTGGGACCCTGTGGGTCTCTCCAGTGAACTCTCCTGTGAGACTGGGAGTCTCTTCTGCCACCTCAACCCCCACAGGTGTTTTCAATTGGTGTTTTGAGGCTTTATTTCCCTGCGATGGAGCCCTGGGTTGCGAGGGCTGTCTCGCTCCCCAGGTTCACCTGGTTTATCTGTGCGCGAATGTGCGACCAACCGGTCAGCCAGTCTCCTTGTGAGCCTTGCTGGGTGTGCCGGCTGCCACCCCACACCCAGGGTCTTCCTGCTGCTGTCTTGGGTGCCTGGGGTCCACAAGCTGCAGCTTTTTTTTTTTTTCAATTTTTGCCGTGACCCCTCTCCGCCTGGTCACCCAACTCTGCTCCTCCTACTGGCCAGGACAAATGTGTCTATTTTAACTCCTTGGTTGTTAGACTTCCATACAGTTCCATTTTCTGTCATTTCAGGTTGTTTTTTTCATTTCTAAATTTTTGTTGTCCTCATTTTAGTTGTGCAGGGAGGCACAGTGTGTCTACCTATGACTCCATCTTGGCCGGAAGTCCCTTAACCACTAATTTTTGACAACATACAGCTTTACAAGTCTTACTTTCATAATATTGTAGGGAAGTCATGCTATTGAATTTGCCTTTAAGATATAAAATCAGTTCTTGTGTTTTCCTACCTTTAATCTGTTGAAAATGTTTTTTTGTTCTAGTTCCCTATCTGATTGAAATCCTCATTGAATTTGCACTGTAAGATTTAATAGGAATCATTCAATAAGTATCAGCACATTTCCTGTCTATTCAGTATATAAAGCAGTAGTGTTAAGTTATATAAAAATTTAAGCGTTGTGTAGTTAGTTACATGCAAGGTCTCTCCAGAAAAATTCCAGTCATTGTTAATATAACAAGAACAGTTTGCACAACATCAATGTAACTTGGCAGCTAAGGAAAGTAGACTGGAATGTGCATGCGTGAACAATAATGACTTCACTGTACTAGTCAGTGGGGGTGATAGATGCCACTGAGCGAGCATGTGTACTGTGTGGCCATCACATTCAAAATGATTAAGTGAGTAAAGCAACAAATATGCATCAAACTTTGCGTTAAACTTGAACATTCCTCTGTGGAAACTATCTGGATGATTGAGAAGGCTGCAGCTATGGGCAACTGGTGATTGGCAGTTTCATCACAAGAACTTGCCTGCTCATGCATCACATCTCATGCAGAGTTTTTGGGGGAAACATCAAATCACCCAGTTGACTCAGCCTCCTATAGCCCAGATTTGGCACCCTGTGACTTCTGGCCTTTCCCAAAACTAAAATCACCTTTGAAAGGGAAGAGATTTCAGATCGTTGATGAGATTTGGGAAATTATGACAGGGCAGCTAATGGCGATTGGGAGAACTGTGTAAGGTCTCAAGGTGCTTACTTTAAGGAGGACTGAGGTGTTATTGTCCTATGCACAATGTTTCTTGTATCTTGTATCTTCATCAATAAATGTCTCTATATTTCATGTTACATGGATGTATACTTTCTGGTCAGACGTTGTATAGTGTACTTGTGGTTAAGAGTGAGGACTCTAAGCCTGACTTAAAAGCAGACTTAGTTTCTTGCTACTTGTATATTCATAAGCACATTACTCTTTTCCGTTGAGTCACGGTTTCATCATCTTAAATGGAGAAAACAAGGATTTTGTAATTAAGTTTGATGATGTATCATGTTTAGACAGTATCTAGAATATCAAGAGATTTAATGAATGCTAGCTATTATTATTTGATACAAATCTTATTATTTTATTTTCAAATTAAGTTGGCAGTTGGGTTCAAATTTATTTATTTATCTTGTTTATTGTATTTTTCCAGTACCATTTATCCCCCTTATACCCTCTGTCACCTCCACTCACTCCCCTAGCCCCCACAATCACCACACTGTTGTCTGTGTCCATGAGTCCTTTTCTTTTTCGCTTGATCCTTATACCCTGTGACCTCCCCCAGAACTGTCATCTGCTCTCCATCTATACGAGACTGTCTCTATTTTGTTTGTTAGTTCAGTTTGTTCTTTGGACTCCACATCAAATTTATTTTTTTCAGCTATTGTTACGTAAGGTAAATGTCTACAGAGGAAGAAATATCAAAAGAATGAGGTGTAAGTGACATCACCAATTTCATCATTATGAAGCAATGCAGGGTATTTTTAGCAGGAAAATTACTTGTTATCAATTATTTGGACAAATACTTAAAGAAAATGATTATCATGCTTAGTGAAACAAGCCAGTCAGACAAAGACAAATACCATGTGATTTCACTCATATATAGAGTCTAAGGGACAAAATGAACTGACAAACAAAATAAAAACAGCGGTATGGACACATGGAACAGACTGATGGCTGTCAGAGGGGATGGTGGGAGGACTGGATGAAAGAAGGTGAAGGGATTAAGCAAAACCCCCCATATATATACATGTATACATATCATTCACACACACACAAAACTCATAGACACAGACAACAGTATGGTGATAGCCAGAGAGAAAGGGAAGTAAGCTGGTGGTGGAGGTGGGCAAAGAGGGGGTGGAAATGGGGATGAAAGAGACTTCGTTTGAGGCAATGGGTGCACAATGCAATGTGCAGATGATGTTTTGTTGTGTTGTACACTTGAAACCTGTATGATTTTGTGAACCAATAAATTCAATTTAAAAAAAACAAAACACGTGAGCACCAGAGTCTGAATGACTTTGCCTTTAACTCTTATTAGGATTTGCTTTATATTTCTACAGTATTAGATAAAGATGTTCTGCTTTTGATTACACTTTGGAGAAGCTTTATTTTGAAGTAATAAAAGCTTTATTATTGATTCACAGGAAATTGCAAAAATAGTACAGTTTGTTGTACTCTTCACTCAGTTTTCCTCAGTATAAGCATAGTACATTATCAAAGCCCCAAAGTTGACATTGTTATAATGTTTCTGTATCATTCTACACCATTTTATCATATAGATTTTTGAAACCACCTCCACCATCAATATATAGAACTGTTCCATCAGCACAAAAATAGTCTAGAGAACTCAAGGTAAGGAGGAAAAAAATCTATCATATATACCCATATTTTTCTTACAATGTTGATTTTACTTCCTGGTGTTCTAAGATTCCTTCTTTTATCATTTCCTTTCAGTTTCCAGAACTTCCTTTAGCCATTCTTTTAAAGTAAGTCTGCTGGTGATAAATTCTTTGTTTCCCCTCATCTGAGTATGTTGTGATATCCTCTTCATTTCTGAAGGATATTTTCATTGGATATAGGATTCTCAGTTGACAGCTCCTTTTTTCCACCACTTGAGAAATCTTGTGTGTCTTGTACTTATGGCGTCCATTGTTTTTGATGAAAAAATCTGTTGTTCTGTGAATTCTTTTCCTGTGTAGGTAAAGTATCATTACTCTTTTTCTTCAACTTTTTTCTTTGTCAAGTTTGATGATAACATTTGTAGATAACATATAGAGTAGATTCCTCCAGGTTTATTCCATATGGGATTTACACAGCTTTTTGAATCTGTAGCAAAATAAATAAATAAATAAATAATTTTGGGGGGGCCATATTTGGGGAGTTTTCAGTCTTTAGTTGTTTAAGAACTTTTTTTACTCCACCCTCTTTTTCTATTCTGGGACTCTGATGGCACAAATATTAGCTCTTTTGTTCTTGTCCCTTAAATCACAGATGCTCTATTTCTTTGTTTTTTGTCTTTTTCTCTCTTGTCCAAGTTGGGTAATTAATATTGTTCTATTTTTCTGTTTGTGGAACCTATCTTATGCATGAGTATTTTATTTCAGTTACTGTATTTTTCAGTTTTAATAGTTCCATTTGGTTCTTCTGCCTTTTATTTCTTCATTGAGACTTTCTATTTTTTTTTTTTTTGCTGAGACTGTCTTTTTCATTTGTTTCAATCATGTTCATAATTGCTCAATGAAACATTTTTATGATGGCTGCTTTCAAACTTTTTCAGGTTTGAAATTTTAACATCTCTGTCATCTTGGTTTTAATATCTATTGAACCTTTTGTCAGACAGTTTCAGATCTTTTTGACTGTTGGTATGGCAAGTGATTTTTTTGATGGAGGTTCTTTTGGGTGTTATGTCATGAGATTCTGGATCTTATTGGAACTTTCTGTTTTAGCCAGTTTCTTCTGTTGTCACTTTGTCAGAGGATGGGAGGACACTTGACCTCTTTTAACACTTAAGGGGTGGATGTATAAGGGTTCAGGTACTGGTTCCCCACTAGGCCTTCAGTGATTCTTCTGACTGGAAGGGGTAGAAGTGCCTTGTTACTGTTCCCTATGTGGCCTCCACTGGCACCATGAAGGGGATAGCCACATTACCTCTGGGCCATCATCAGTGGTGAAACTCCTCACTTTCCATTATACTTTCTCTTATACCACCACAGCAGGGAAGGGGAGGCATGCCTCGTTACAGCCTTGTGAGTGTGGAAGTTTAAGCTCCCGATTAAGTGTTTGGTGACGTGGGTGTAGTCACATTTTTTTCTGTGGTGTTTGGCTAGAATTTTGTCTCAAATTGTTCTGTTCTGCTAAACTGTAACTTTCCTGATCCTTTGTCTAGAGAGCAAACTTTCCTTAGGGCTGGTTTTCCTTTGTGCTCAAATTCATTTCTAGGTTGCCAGCTTCTTCAGCTTTATGAGGCTGTAAGAAAACCCAGGGAACTCACCATGGTAATGTTCCTTGTGTTCTGAGGTCCCTAGTTAATATTTCTATTCTCTCAAATTTTAGAGCTTTCTTATGTTGGTTTCATATATCATATTCATGGTTTTTAGCTGTGGGAGGAACAGGGAAAAGCACATCTACTTCACCTTTCTAGAAGCAGAAGTTTGACTTATTAATGGCTTTTCTGAATTCTTGTTAGTTATTGAGAGTTAATTACATCTGAAAACTTGAAACTGGGGATTTCTTCTAATCCTCATTAATGAAATATTTTGGGTTTACATGTCATCTTGCTACTTTGACAGTAATATTATTTAAATATATCTTTACGTAGCAATATCTCTAGAGTTTGTAAGGTATAGTGCTAAATCTAAGAAACGTGTACTACACAGACAAGAGTCTATTATACCTTTAACTATTTACTTATATATTTTTAAAAAAACTGTTTATGATAAGGGGGATACAAGTAGGCATTTGTATAGATGACATAGATCTCACAGATAAGATCTTGGAGTCAGGATGGAAGACTAGTATACTGAATTTAGTAATGTAATTATAATGCTTAAGTAATGATTAAACTTGCATGTTATTGCAGCATCAGTTAACTAACAAGCTCATGACTTTTGTTAACATTACTTATAGACATATAATATTGGCACACATTATTGGTTATTTTAATGTATTTTATTGATTATGCTATTAGAGTTGTCCCATTTTTCCTTATCATTCCCCTCCACCCTGCACACCCCCTCCCACCCACATTCCCCCCTTTAGTTCATGTCCATGTGTCATAAGTTCCTTAGCTTCTACTTTTCCCACACTATTCTTGCCCTCCCCCTGTCTATTTTCTACCTACCGTCTATGCTATTTATTCTCTGTACCTTTTCCCCCTCTTTCCTCCCACTCCCCTGTTGCTGACCCTCCATGTGATCTCCATTTCTGTGTTTCTGCTCCTGTTCTAATTGTTTGCTTAGTTTGGTTTTATTTTAGGTGTGGTTGTTAATATCTGGGAGTTTGTTGTCTTTTTACTATCATAGTTTTAATCTTCTTTTTCTTAGATAAGTCCCTTTAACATTGCATGTAATAAGGGCTCGGTGATGATGAACTCCTTGAACTTGACCTTATCTGAGAAGCACTTTATGTTCCCTTCCATTCTAAATGACAGCTTCGCTGGATAGAGCAAACTTGGATGTAAGTCCTTGTCTTTCATGACTTGGAATACCTCTTTCCAGCCCCTTCTTGCCTGTAAGGTCTCTTTTGAGAAATCAGCTGACAGTCTGATGGGAACTCCTTTGTAGGTGACTGTGCCCTTATCTCTTGCTTCTTCTAGAATTCTCTCCTTCATTTTAATCTTGGCTAATGTAATGATGATGTGCCTTGATGTGTTCCTCCTTGGGTCCACTTTCTTTGGGACTCTCTGAGCTTCCTGGACTTCCTGAAAGTGTATTTCCTTTGCCAGATCGGGGAAGTTCTCCTTTATTATTTGTTGAAATAAATTTTCCACTTGTTGCTCTTCCTCTTCCCCTTCTGGTACCCCTATAATTCGGATGTTGGAACATTTAAAGATGTCCTGGAGGTTCCTACGCCTCTCCTCATTTTTTTGAATTCTTGTTTCTTCCATGTATTCTGTTTGGTTGTTTGCTTCTTCCTTCTGGTCCACTCCATTGATTTGAGTCCCAGTTTTCCTCCCATCTCTATTGGTTCCCTGTCTGTTTTTCTTCATTTCACTTATTGTAGCCTTCATTTTTCATCTAATTTGTGAGCAAAATCAATGAATTCTGTGAGTGTCCTGATCACCAGTGCTTTGAACTGTGCATCTCATAGGTTGGCTATCTCTTCATTACTTAGATGAATAGGCTCTGGGGCTTTCATTTGTTCTCCCATTTGAGCCACCTTTATTTCTGGTTTTCGTTTCTTTTTTTGGTCTAGTCATGGCTGTTTCGTAGTGAGGGGTGGAGCCTTAGGTGTTCACCAGGTCGGGGCAGCCCAGTCGCTTGGTAGTGATGATGTATGTGGGGGCGGGGTCCGAGAGGGAACAATGGCACTTGCTCTGCTCTCTTGGATTCCAGTCCCTTCCACCTCTTCCCCTTTGCCTGGATTATCTGCACCCGAATGTGGGACCACCTCGTCAGCCAGCCGTCTTGCGCAGCCTCACTGGGTCTGCACAGTTGCCACCCCATGCCTGGGGTATGCTAGCCGCTGCCTGTGCACCTGGGATCTGCCAGCCACTGCTGCCTACGTGCCTGGTCCACACCTCCACTTTTTTCTGCCGGGACTCCGCCCCTCTTACCAGTCTGGATGAATGGTTGTTGGACTTCCGTACAGTTCAATTTTTTATGAGTTCTGGTTGTTTTCTTGTTTCTAAATCTTTGTTGTCCTTAATTTTGGTTGTGAAAAGAGGCACAGTGTGCCCACCTACCCCTCCATCTTGGCCAGAAGTCACATTATTGTTTTAATGCCGTGAAGCAGCAAATATAGATTGGATTGATTGAAGAGCTTTCTGCTTTAACAATACATTTCCTCAGTATGTTAGTATCTTACTGTGATTTTACTGTCTCTTTTCTGTTGTATTACTCTTAAGGGAGTTAGAGAGCATGATTTCATAATAATAGCAGTGGCAAAGCTTCCCCTTCCTTTTGAGTTGAAGTCCAGTGATAAATGGGTAGAAAGGTCCATTGATGGCTGCAGAGATAAAGTTTAACTTAGGGTAATAAAATATTTAGAGGTGAATGCAGCCATATCAACCCTCTCAGTTTAGAGAAGAAGAAACTGAAGTCTAGAGATGTTGAGAGATATCATGGGAAAGGGAACAAGCTACTTAGAAAGAACTGGGACTTGAACTGAGATTCCCTGATTTTGGGGCCATGGTGTTTTTCATTAGCTGGTACAGTGAGGAGAGAGTCAGACCAGGAGCCCACCTTCAAAGAGTCTAGTGGGGAGACGGCAAGGGCAAAAGTAACTATGATACATAGTAGAAAGTGACCATTCTCATAAAAGAATGTCAGATAAACTTTTGTGAAATATAATCACTCAACAGTTTAAAAATACACTTCAATTCTCTGCTATGAATATCTAAAGAAAAGAAGTCAGAAATCTTATTTTCAGACTGTTTTTGAGAAAAAGATCCCTGAACTTATTAATTTTTTTGAAAAAATATACTCATAGTATAAAAATGTGGATAATGATGCCTACTTTAGAATTTTCATAATTTATTTACCCCAAGAGACTTTTTTAATATTAGTAAATAGATAAATAAATGTACATACACATAAATTATATATGTATATAATTTAAAGACTAGATTCATTAGGAAGAAGCCTTAAAGAGATAGATACCACCTTATTATAAGGGAGATTGTCTAATCAAGCTATATGCAAAAATGGAATAGGCCATCTCAGAGTACAGGGAGTTCCTGTCACTGAAAGTACCAAAGGAACCACTAGTTGATCTGTTGGTAGTGATTATAGTTTAAACGGGAATTAAGCATTTTATAGGTGGTGGGACCCAGATGATCTATTAAGTTCCCTTTCAACTTAAATTTTTTGTTCTTTAAATTGTTTTAGTTGCTGCCTAAACTTAGGAGGTAGAGGCATAATTTATGTATTTCATTTTCCTTATTTTCTACAGGAGAAATGCTTTATTTCCTGATTTTTAGAGTACTAAAGTATCATATCTAATAGTAAAAAAAAAAGTATGTTTTTGTGGGCTAACATTCTCATTATGTTAAGATTATACTACATTAGCATCTCATCAAATCTGCCTTTCATCACAGGTGCATATAGGACTGACACATTTTAGTACATACCTCATGGACTAGAATAACTTAGGCAGAAGACTAGATTTAACCTAAGTGCTAAAGATTTCCTCCTATAGTAGGATATAAATGTGTTTTCACTTCCTAGTTGTGGTCAATACAGTATTATTCAATGTTCCTTCTCAATATAGATATTTTTTAGGTACTTTCTAGTCTTTATTATAAGAGTAATGCATACATATGGCAAAACACTTAAAACTCAAAAAGTACCCATGAGTTATTAGCCTTCTGTTCTTAGTGGCAGCCATTGTTATTTTTTTGTTTGTATATTTATGGATGTTTTCTATGTAAATAAAAGCATATGTGTATATGATCTCTTAAATGCAAATGAGAAGACACAGTATAACTGCTCTATTCTGCTTTAAAAATTAATACAGATCTTTGTATATTAGAACATAGAAACCTACCTCGTATAATTTAAAAAAATTGAGATATAGCTTACATATCATAAAATTTACCCTTTTCAATTGTACAATTGAGTATTTTTTAAAAAAATGTTCACAATGTTGTGCAACCATTACCACTATCTAACTTCAGAACAATTTTATGCATAGAAACCCTGTACCCATTAACAGACATTTGCTATCTCCTCTCTCACCCAGTCCATGGCAATCACTAATCTGCTTTCTGTCCCTATGGACTGGCTTCCTCTGGACATTTCATGTAAGTGGAATCATACAACATGTGGACTATTGTATTTGGCTTCTTGTAGTTAGCACAATGTTTCCAAGGTTCCTTTATGTTATAAAACATAAATTGGTACTTAATTCTTTTATGACTGAATAATATTCCATTGTATATCCGTATATAGAAATGCATATCCAGAGATTTTGTTTGTAAGATAGTCCCTTCTTCTATGCACTCTCACTTTCCATGACTTCAGTTACCTGAGGTTAACTGTGGTCTGAAAATATTAAATGGGAAAATTCCAGAAATAAACAATTCATAAATGTTAAATTATGTGCTATTCTGAGTAGTGTGATGAAATCTTGTGCTGTCTGGTTCTGTCCCACTTGCGGCATGAATCATCTCTTGGTCCAGCTATCCACACTGTATCCATTCCCCGATGGTTAGTCACTTAGTAGCCCTCTGTTATCAGATCTGCTGTTTCCGTATTGTAATTCTTGTATTCAAGTAACCCTTAGTAGCCTGACGCTACATCACAATGCCTAGGGCAATCCCCTCACTTCATCTCATCATATAGGCATTTTATCATCTCATCATCGTGAGAAGAGTGAGTACAGTCCAATAAGGTATTCTAAGAAAGAGATCACATTCATATAACTTTTATAATAGCATATTGTCACAATTGTTCTACTTTATTATTAGTTTTTTTTTTGTTAATCTCTTACTGTGCCTAATTGATACGTTAAACTTTAGCACAGGTATGTATGTATACGGGAAAAAGCAGTATCTATAGGGTTCAGTACTATCTGTACTTACACACATCTACTGGGAGATCTTTGAAAGTATCCCCCTAGGACAAGGGGGGACTGCTGTGCACAAATTTGCACACATTTGCATTCATTTGTATCCATAGTGCTGAGAGGAAACAGCAGTTTATCTCTTTTGTAGGGTCTACTTCTGAAGATACCTGCTTAGAGCATGCTCCCTATAAAAATAATAGCACATAATATGTAACTTTTTTTCTTATTTCCAATGCACCCTCTACCTCTTTAGTCTCAGGCCTTTGTTCATCATGTTCCCTATTTCTGGGATATACTTTTACAACCCCACTTTCTCCACCACAAGGCAGTGATTTAAACCCCACCCATCCTTAAGAACCAGCCCAAAACTTCCTCAATTGCACAAACTGAAGCCATTACTCCCTGTGTATTTCCCCTGCATGCTGCTTAGCTTTCTCTTACAGAATTGATTACAGTCTGTTTTAACCATAGATGTTTGATCACTTTCAGTCTTAAATTCCTCAAGAGCAGAGGCCTACGCTTGTTCATCTTGGAGCTACCACTATAGCTAGCAGTGTACAGTAAGGTCTCGGTACTTTCACTGAATTTTATCTGTAATCAAGTGTGTCACAAGATTCTAGATCAAACCAAGTGGAAACACAGAAGCAGGCAAGGAAAGCAGAATACCCAAAACAATAAAGCAAAAGTTTGTTTCCTTGTTTATTAGGGTTCTCCAGAGAAAAAGAACCAATAAGAGATTTTATGTGTGTGTGTGTGTATGTATGTATCGATCTTTGTATATGTGTGTTTATATATAAATTTTATATAAAATAAATACATATTTTAAGAAACTGGCTCATGATTGTGGAAGGTGGCAGGTTGGAGACCAAGAGAACAGTTAATGTTGAAACCACAGTAAATAAAGGTATATATGTTAAACAAATTATCAAATTATGAATTTGTTCAAAAGCTTTTTTAGAGTAAAGGATAAATCCAAATCATATATAATGATTTATATTGCAATTTATGTTAATTTTGTTACATTGCAGTCACATTACAAAATATCACAGAGGTGTTCATTTCAAAATAACCTTACTCTTAGAACATACCACATTCTCTTCCTATGCTGCTTTTTCTAAATAAGGTACAACTGACCTCAACTGAAACTGGAGTTTCAACATATTAAGTAACAAGAAACAGAGGAGAGAAAAACTGTTACAAAACAATGTATAAGTATATTAATAATTACAAATGTTAAAACCCCAGTGTTCAAATAAAACAAAATTAGAAACTGTCTTAACTAAGAACTTTTGTGATTTTTTTCCAGAAATAACTTGTGACACAGAGGCAGAATCTAGCAGATTATTACACTATCCACCAAATAATGAACTTTTGGCAAAACATACCTTGCCTTCAGTTAGGCTTTCTCCTGAAAGTAAGGTAGATCACATTCAAATTTATTAATTCAGCAAATACTTATTGAGTACCTACTGTATGTTAGGTACTATAGTCAATGCAAAGATGTCTCTGGTAGAGAAGACTTTGTGAATTCTTTCACAAAGGCATAATTGTGAAAGAATGCATTATATGCAACTGCTGTCACCAACCAAGGTCACTAAGAAGGTCCAGTAGCCAAATCTGAGTCAGTGAGCATGTTTACCCATTTTTGGCCTGGCTTCTTTGGAGTGTGACACTGAAGGCCACTGCCTAGATTAAATATTTCTTCCTCCGATTCCTAAATCCATTCCCTCCTGGTCTCCTGATTTTCCTATTAATGGTGAGGAAATTAAACATTTAAGTTAAAAATTAAAACACCATTATTTTAGATCTCTTCTTTCTCTGCACAACTTTATCTATAATGATGGCAGTTCTCTTAACCCTGTATCATATTCCTCCCTTCTTACTTACATACCCTCTTCAGGCAGTTAACTTACTACATCCACTTTGCTTCATCTATCACTTGTTTGATGACAATTTCTGAAATAAGTTTAAAAAATTTACTTTTAATATATTTTACTTTGGTAAAAATCATATAAAACAATTTTTTTCTTTAAGCCAAGACCTCTTGTGAAGTCTATGAGCCACAGCCATATACAACTGACTTCTAGATAACTTGAAAGATACACAAGTGCTTTGATTTTAATATGTCCAGAAATCAACTATCCACTCTACTACATGATTGGATTGTTCCCTCTCCCCTTCCTCTTGTATTCTCTGGTAGTGGCAATGGCTGGTCATCCACCAAGTAAGTGCCAGCCGGAAACCTGGGCTGCATCCTTTATTTCTCCCCACTTTCTCACTCTTTCATCCTTTCAAGTTGTGAACACTTTGGCTGGCTTTCAAATTCATCCCTCCTCATCTCTCTTTTCTCTATTAGACCTTAGTTCACATACTATCTTTAGTTTGCATTACTTTATCAGTCCTCAAATTAATCTCCTAATTAATATCAGGACTTGCCTTCCTTCAGTCCATTCTATACACTGCAGCCTAAGTAGTACTGCTAAAAGTCTGTTCTGAAGTCATTTTCTGCTTAAAAATAACACAGTGGCTCCCCACTGTCATCAGTATAAAATCTAAACTCTTTGGATATATATATATATATATATGCGCATTTCAGTGAGAACCTGGGCACTTGCTAATTCTCATTGCCTTCCACCCTCAGCATACAAACTGAGTCAATTCTTTGCCCTAGTTTAGGTTTTATCTCGCTTATATGTCTTGCTCAGCCTAGAATGTCCCTCTGTTCCCCTCTTTGCCTCGTTAACTCCTACACACTGTCTAATAAAGACTGAAATCAGCCTTCACCACCTCTGAGAACCTTTAAGGACATAAGCATAATTGTAGTGTATTGAGCTTGGGAGAGAAGCAAAGATTGGAGATACTTACACAAAAAAGCCTGTTTGTTCATCTAAACAATTCACTTCAAAGGGGATGTACCAGTAGTCCTCACAGTATTGGGTTGGCCAAAAAGTTTATTTAGTTTTTTGCATAAAATAAAAAACTTTCAGAATTCCTTCCTTTATAATTCTAAGACTTTCTTGTGATTTTATGCTATATTTAGAGAAAGCAGAATTGGAAATACTGTGGTTGCTACTGGCAACAAATGGGGTTGAACTTCCAGCCAATTTATTATCATTTCCACAGCCAGGTATGTTTAGTCAAGAGGATGTTATTAGGGGAGAAAGGAGAAGGGAGAAGCAGAGTGGATAGGGACTTGTTTCTCCTTTTGAACACATCATGATAAGTGTTTCAGTTCACAAGGAAGACAAAACAATTCTAAACTTTTTTCATCTAATACGTAGCTTCAAAATATATAAAGCAAAACTGCTGAAAAACACTAAGAAACTGAAAAATATATCAATTGCAATGGAATATTTCAAAACCCCTTTCACTATAACTGATAGAAGAAGGAGACCAAAATAGTCTAGGAAGTCTGTGCATACTTTAAATACCATTATCAAGTTTAATCTATTGCATATATATAGAAGAATATTTCAGCAAATGGAAATAATTACTTCCATTTCACAAGCACAGACAGAACATTTATGAAAATGGATCCTATACTGGACCCTAAAGTAAGTCTCAACAAATACCAAAAGGACTGAAAATCAGAGTATATTTTGTGATTGCTATGCAATTATGCTAAAAATAAATAATGAGTGATATAGACTAACATTGCCTGTGTTTGGATATTAAGAAACATTTCTAAAAACATTTAGGGTTGAAGGAAAAATCATAATAGAAATTAGAAAATGTTTAAAACTGAGTAGTAACAAACACTACATAGCAAAACTTGTGAGGTGCAACTAAAGCAAAGCTTAGAGTGAATGTTATAGCTTTAAATGCTTATATGAAAAAAAGAATGCTTCAAAAAATGTACTAGGCATCCAAGTTCATGACTTAGAAGAAAATAAGATTAAATATAAGTATAGAAATAATAAGCAAAAATAAATGAAATAGAAAATAAAAATAGAATGTCCAGAAAATCAAAGTTGGGGTTTTGGGGTGGGTATTTAGCTTATAATAGTGATGAACTTCTGGCAAAAACAGAGAACATGAATATATTAGGGATAAAAGTGAATATTACAGATGCTGCAGAGGTAAGATAGGATGTGGGGAAATAGAAGCATAAGTTGATGAAACCTCTTTGGGGGGTCAATGAAACAACATAAAAATCAAAATGAAAAATTACACATAACTTAAAAAAATTTTAAACCACATGCATTTTATTTTTATTTTTAAAATGTTTAAAAAACATTTTATTTATTTATTTTTTAGAGAGGGGAAGGGAGGGAGAAAGAGAAGGAGAGAAACATCAGTGTGTGGTTGCCTCTCATGTACCCACTACTGGGGACTTGGTCTGCAACCCAGGCATGTGTCCTGACTGGGAATTGAACTGATAACCCTTTGGTCTGCAGGCCAGGGCTCAATCCACTGAGCCACACCAGCCAGGGCTGCATTTTACATTTTTAACTAAATTTATTGGGGTGACATTGGTTAATAAGGTCATATAGGTTTCAAGTATACATTTCTATGATACTAGATCTGTATATTGTACTGTGTGCCCACCACCTAAAGTCAAACCACCTTCCATTACCATATATTGGGCTTCCTACTTCCGCCAGCCCCCAACACCTTCCCTCTGGCAACCACCACATCACTATCTGTGTCCATTTATTTTAGTTTTATATCTCACATATGAGTGGAATCATATGGTTCTTAACTTTTTCTGACTGAGTTATTTCACTTAGCATAATATTCTCAAGGTCCATCTGTGCTGTCACAAGTGGCAGTATGTCATCTTTTCTTATGGCTGAATAGTATTCCATTGTGTGTATGTACCACATCTTCTTTATCCAGTTGTCTATCAAAGGACACTATGGTTGTCTCCATGTCTTGGCCACTGTGAATACCGCTCCAGTGAACATAGGTGTGCCTGTATCTTTGCAAATACATGCTTTATGGTTTTTTTTGGTAGATACCCAGGAGAGGGCTTGCTGGATCATATAATCACTCTATTCTTAATTTCCTGAGGAAGCACCAGACTGTTTTCCACAGTGGCTGTACCAGGCAACATTCCCACCAGTAGTGAATGAGAGTTCCCTTTTCTTCACAACCTCTCCAACACTTATCACTTGTCTTGTTGATAATGGCCATTCTAACAGGTGTGAGGTGATAAACTCATGGTAGTTTTTCTTCAAGGTTAAGTTTTTTTTCCTGCCACTTCTTTTTTGTATTATGTTTTTTTTTCCATTATCATTTATCCATGGATGGACCTGGAGAACATTATGCTAAGTGAAATAGGCCAGTCACAGTAGTTTTGATTTGCATTTCCCTAATAGCTAGTGAGGTTGAACATCTTTTCATATACCTCTCAGCATTTCTGTGTCTTCTGGGGAGAAGTGTCTGTTCATGTTCTCTGCACATTTTTCAATTGGATTGTTTATTTGGTGTTGAGTTTTATTATTTATATATTGTGGATATTAACCCTTTGTTGGAGCTGTTGTCTGCAAATATCATCTCCCATTTGGTTTGTTGCCTCTTCATTTTGTTCTCATTTTCTTTTGCTGTGCAGAATCTCTTTAGTTTAATACAGTCCCATTCATTTATTTTTGCCTTTACTTCCCTTGCCTTTGGGGTCGAATTCACAAAATGTTCTCCACAACCAAGGTCCATAAGTTTAGTACCTATATTTTCTTTTATGTAATTTAGTGTTTCAAAACTTATTTTTAAGTTTTTGATCCACTGTGTATTAATTTTTGTACATAGGGACAAAGTATAATCTAATTTCATTCTTTTTTCACATGGCTTTCCAATTTTCCCAGCCCCATTTATTTTTTAATCATTTTTATTGTTATTTTATTACAGTTGTCCCAATTTCCCCCCTTTGCCCTCCTCCACCCATCACACCCCCCAACTCCCCCAGTCACTTCCCACACTGTTGTCCATCTGTGGGTCATTCATACATATTCTTTGTCTAGTTCATTCCCTTTCTTTCCACTATTATCTCCCTCCCCCTGCCTCTCTGGTCACTTTCAGTCTGTTCCATGTTCCTAGCACCATTTATTGAAGAGGACTTCTTTTCTCTATTGTGTGTTTCTGGCTCCTTTGTCAAAAATTATATGCCCATATACGTATGGGTTTATATCTGGGTTCTCAATTCTGTTCCATTGATCTGTGTGTCTGTTTTTTGGCCAATGCCATGCTGTTTTGATTATTGTAGCTCTGTAATATAATTTGAAGTCAGATAGTGTTATACCTTCAGCCACATTCTTTTTTCTCAAAATTGCTTTTGATATTTGGGTTCTTTGGTGGTTCTATTTCTTTAAAAAATGACATTGGGATTTTGATGGGGATTACATTAAATCTGTATATTGCTTTGGGTAATATGGCCATTTTAACTATGTTGATTCTTCTAACCTATAAACGTGGACTACCTTTCTATTTCATTGTATCTCTTTCAATCTCTCTTATTTTTTTTTCTTTTTGTTACTTTATTTTTAAAGTATATTTTATTGATTATGCTATTAGTTTTCCCAAATTTTCCTGCTTTATCCTCCCTCTGCCTTGCACCCCCCAACCCTCCAGCATTCCCCCTCTTAGTTCATGTCCATGGGTTGTACATATAAGTTCTTTGAATTCTCTGTTTCCTTTACCTTGCTTAACCTCTCCCCATCTATTTAATGCCTACCAATTATGTTTCTTTTCCTTGTACCTTTCCTCTCCTATTCTTCCCCTCCCTTTCCCCACTAAAAACCCTCCATATGATGTCCATTTCTCTGATTCTGTTCCTGTTCTATTATTTGCTTAGTTTTTGTTTTCATTGTTTTTCATTTTTTTAAGGTTCAGTTGATAGTTGTGAGTTTGTTGTCATTTTACTGCTCATAGTTTTTGATCTTCTTTTTCTTAGATAAGTACCTTCAACATTTCATATAATAAGGGCTTGGTGATGATGAACTCCTTTAACTTGACCTTATCTGGAGGGCACTTCATCTTCCCTTCCATTCTAAATGATAGCTTTGCTGGATAGAGTAATCTTGGATGTAGGTCCTTGCCTTTCATGACTTCAAATACTTCTTTCCAGTCCCTTCTTGCCTGTAAGGTTTTTTTTGGGAAATCAGCTGATAGTCTTATGGGAACTCCTTTGTAGGTAATTGTCTCCTTTCTTCTTGCTGCTTTTAAGATTCTCTCCTTAATTTTAATCTTGGGTAATTTAATGATGATGTGACTTGGTGTGTTCCTCTTTGGGTCCAATTTCTTTGGGACTCTCTGAGCTTCCTGGACTTCCTGGAAGTCTATTTCCTTTGCCACATTGGGAAAGTTCTCCTTCATTATTTCTTCAAATAAGTTTTCAATTTGTTGCTCTTCCTCTTCCCCTTCTGGCACCCCTCTGATTCAGATATTGGGATGTTTAAAGTTGTCCCAGAGCTTCCTAAGCCTCTCCTCATTGTTTTGAATTCTTGTTTCTTCATTCTGTTTCAGTTGGGTGTTTATTTCTTCCTTTTGTTCCAAACCATTGATTTTAGTCCCAGTTTCCTTCCCATCACTGTTGATTCCCTGAATATTTCACTTTATTTCACTTTGGGTAGCATTCATTTCTTCCTTCATTTTCTGAACAAGCTCAATGCTCACATTCTGTGAGCATCCTGATTACCAGTATTTTGAACTCTGCATCAGATAGATTGTCTATCTCCTTGTTGCTTAGCTCTTTTTCTGGAGTTTTGACCTGTTCTTTCATTTGGGTCATATTTCTTTGTATCAGCACACCAGTCTGGTTGAATGTTTCATTAATTCCTTTATTGTCAGAGTTCCATGAAGTTTGATTTTCTGGCACTTCTGGTTGTTTGTTGTTTTTGTATTGGTTGTTATCTTCCTTTTGGTTGTGTGAGGAAGTGAAGGGTTTCTGCCTACGCCTCCATCTTCACTGGAACTCCTCAATATCTTTTAGTAATGCTGTGTAGTTTTCCATATATAGGTCTTTCACACCCTTTGTTAAGTTTATCCCTATGTATTTTATTCTTTTGGTTGCAATTGCAAAAGGAATTTTTTTAAAAAAATTATTTTTCTGAAGTTTAATTGTTAGTATACAGGAATGCAATGGATATTTGTACATTTATTTTGCATCATGCAACTTTACTGTATTTGTTTACTATTTCTAATGCTTTTTTGTGTAGTCTTTAAGGTTTTGTATATATAGGATCATGTGGCTTGCCAAAAAGTGACACTTTTACTTCTTCCTTCCCAATTTGGATGCCTTTTATTTCTTTCTCTTGCCTGATTGCTCTGGCTAGGACTTCCAGAACTATGTTGAATAAGATTGGTGAGAGTGGGTATCCTTGTCTTGTTCCTGATTTTGGAGAAAAAGTTTTCATTTTTTCACCATGGAGTATGATTTTGGCTGAAGGTTTGTCATAATGGCCTTTATTATGTTGAGGTACTTTCCTTCTATTAGTATTTTATTAAAAATTTTTAATCATAAATGCTGTATCTTATCAAATGCCTTTTCTGCATCTATTGATAAGATCATACGATTTTTATCCTTTTTTTTGTTAATGTAGTATATTAGATTGATTTGTGTTTGTTGAACCAGCCTTGTGCCCCTGGAGTAGACCCCACTTGATCATGATGTATTATTTTTTGATGTATCATTATATTCAGTTTGCTCATATTTTGTTTACAATTTTTGCACCTGTGTTCAACAGAGGTATTGGTCTGCAGTTTTATTGTTTTGTAGTATCCTTACCAGGTTTTGGTATCAGAATTATGTTGGTCCCATAAAATGTGTTAGGTAGTATTGCCTTTTCTTCAATTTTTTGGAAGAGTTTGAGAAGGATTGTTTTAAATCTTTCAATGTTTACTAGAATTCACTGGTAAAGGTGTCTGGTCTTGGACTTTGTTGTTTGGGAGGCTTTTGATGGTTGTTTCCTCACTGCTGATTGGTCTACTTAGATTTTCCAATTCTTCATGATTTAGTATAGGAAAGTTATATATTTCTAGGAACTTATCCATTTCTTCTAGGTCAATGAATTTGGTGGCGTATAGTCTTTCATAGTATTCTGTTATGATCCTTAATATCTCTATGATGTCTGTGATAACTTCTCTTTCATTTCTGATTTTGTTTAGATGGTCTTTTCTCTTTTTTCCTTAGTCTATACAGGGATTTGTCAATTTTATCAATCTTTTCAAAGAACCAGCTCTTGTATTAATTTGTTGAATTTTGTTCTCTCTTTCATTCAGTTCTGTTCTGATTGTTATTATTTCCTTTCTTCTGCTTACTTTGGGTTGATTTTGTTCTTCTTTTTCTAGATATTTAAGATGTAATGTTAGGTTGTTTATTTGGGATTTCTCCTGTTGCTTGAGATAGGCCTGTAGTGATATAAACTTCCCTCTTGTTATTGCTTTTGATGCATCGGAGAAGTTTTGATATGTAGTATTGTCATTCTCATTTGTCTCTCTATATGTTTTGTTCTCACCTTTTATTTCTTCTTTGACCCAGTCAGTTTTTGGTACTATGTTGTTTAACCTCCACATATTTTTAGATGTCTTTGCTTAGTCAGTTTCTTCCATTAGTTTTATGAGTAATTGCTTTATATATTTCCCTGATTGGGTGCATATACAGGTCCCAGCACAAATAATGCCCCTTTTTAATACAAAATTTTTATTAAAAATATTAAGTATGTAATTCTCTAACATAACAATATCACCCTCAAGCACACCATATGGCATTTGAGGCAAAATGTTCAAATTAAAACTATAAATTTTTACACCCATATTATTACCCTACCAACCACACTCAAGCAGGTATTACTTCTGCCACACGCTGTGTATTAAAAGTGTTGTATCTTCTTGATATAGTGTCCCCTTAACCATTATAAAATGTCCATCTTTTTCTCTTGTTACCTTTGTTATCTTGGAATCTATGTTGTCAGATATAAGTATGGCTACACTTGCTTTTCTGTAGATGTTATTTGCTTGGAGGATTATTTTCCACCCTTGCACTTTGAATGTATCTTTGTCTTTGCAGCTTAGATATGTCTCTTGAAGGAGGCATATGGTTGGGTTTTTATTTTATTTTATTTTTTTGCTCCAGTCTGCTACTGTGTGTCTTTTTATTGGTGAATTTAGTTCATTTACAGTTAAAGTAATTGTTGATGTTTGATGATTTTCTATTCTTTTTGTCCCTTGTTTTCTGGCAGCTCTGTGCCTCCAAGGGTTCTTTTCCTTTGTGTTTCTGTCTGTTGATTTTGTTTGGTAGTATTCCATGCTTCTTCCCTCTGTTTCATCTTTTTTAAAGTGTTGTGTCTAATATTTGGGTTTTTGTGTGTGTGTGTGTGGTTGCCATTGGGTTTATGAAAAAGAAATTTGCATATATATAGTAGGGTTTTTTTAGTACATCTGGATCTTTATCTTCCTTTGTCAGTTCAAACCTTTGCCCCTTTTATGTTTTTGTTGTTGCAAATTACCCCTATTTATGCTGTAAGGTTTTTGGTAATCTTACTCATAGTGTTGTGACCTTTTGCTCTTCATTTCAGGTAGAATAACTCCCTTGGTGTTTCCTTCAGTGGAGGTTTTCTAGTGATACATTCTCTCAGCTTCTGTATGTCTGGAAAGGTCTTTATTTCTCCTTCATATTTAAAGGATAATTTTGCTGAATATATTATTCTTGACTGGTAATTTCTCTTTCTCAGTATTTTTAATATTTGGTTCCACTGTCTCCTGGCTTGTAAAGTTTCTGCTGAGAAGTCTGATGGAATCTGGTAGACTTTCCTTTGTAGGTTACTATCTTTTTTCCCTGGCTGTTTTGGGAATTTTTCTTTGTCATTAACTTTTGACAGTTTTAATACAATATGCCTTGGAGAAGGCCTCTTTGGACTAAGGTAATTAGGTGTTCTATTTGTTTTTTGGATGGAGGATATAGTTCTTGCCATAGGTTTGGGAAGTTCTCATCCACTGTTTGTTTGAATAGATTCTCCATTCCCTTCTCCTCTTCTTCTGGAATACCTATAATTTTTATAAAAAGCAAATTTAAAAATTGCTTTTTCTGATGGAGTCAGATAGTTCTCATAGAACTCTTTTTTTAATGCTCAGGTTTCTCTCTCTTCTCTGCATCGTTTGTGGATTCCTATTTTTGATATCACTAATTCTTTCCTCCATCTGGTTGCCTCTGTTTCCTGTGCTCAGTAGTTAATTCCCAATCTTCTTATTGAATGCTTCATCTCCGGGATTTTGATTTCTTTGTTTTTCAGGTTTTAATCTCTTTGGTAAAGTACTTGTTTTCTTCATTTATTTGTTTTTTGAGTGCATTGAATTGCCTGTGTGTATTTCCTCACGTCTCGAGTATTTTCTGAACTGCAATCTTGAATTCTCTGTCATTTATACAACATTTTTCCATGTGTTCCAGTTTACTTTCTAGAGATTTTTCATTTTCTGAGCTGCCTTGCTACCTTGGTTATTCATAGTATTTGATGGGCTCCTTCTTTGTCTAGGCATCTATGTATTACAATTCACTAGCAGATTTCTGTGATGAGGTCTTTCTACTATTTTCCAGTAGGAGGCGCTGAATTGCAAGTTTTTAAGCTCTGTAAAATCCCAAAGTGGACTTCTGTGGCTGCAGTCAGTATAGCCAGCGATAGCTGGGATATTTGGGGGTGGGGTTTGTTTTGCCCTCTGGATAATGGTAACATCAGACTTCTACAGGGTACTCCACCACATGCCACAACCCAGCATCAGTTGCATAGGGAAATAGTGATTCTGACATAAAAGTTCTAGGATTTGGAAATAATGTGCTTCAAAACCTGATACCTATTATACCTATGTACCCCAATATTCATAGCAGCACAATTTATAATAGACAAGTGCTGGAAGCAACCTCAGTGCCCATCAGTAAATGAATTGAACAAAAACCTATGGTACATTTACACAGTGGAATACTGTGCATCAGAAAGAAAGAAAGAGCTTCTACCATTTGCAACAGCGTGGATGGAACTGGAGAGCACTATGCTAAGTGAAATAAGCCAGGTGGTGAAAGACAAGTACAATATGATCTCACCTTTAGGTGGAATCTAATTAACAAAACAAGCAAAATAGAACCAGAGACATTGAAATTAAAAACAAACTGACAGTAACCAGAGGGGAGGGGGAAGGGGATAGTTAGAGGGAGGGGGAAAGGGCTTTCAGGAATAACTATAAAGGACACATGGGAAAAACCAAGGGGGGTGGAGGCAGGGGAGGGAAGTGGGAATTGCTGGGGTCTAGGGGAAGTGGTGGGGGGTAAATGCAGACAACTGTACTTCAACAACAATAAAATAATTAAAAAAAACCCCTGATACCAAGGGCCATAAGACGTGAGTTTTGGAGTCTGAATGGTGCCTGAGGTCTGTGGCTGCATTTCTTTGTTTGGAATACTGACTGCCTGGCAGCTAACATTCATGGTAGAACTCTTATGCTGTGTCCTTGCCCAGGCATCTTGACTGGCTGAGCCATAGTTCCCACCATTCACCCCTGTAGGAATGCCCACCAAGACTGCTCTTCCTGACTGAAGGAAGTGTCAGCTACAGCTGACTTCCTCCCCTTTCCAAGTTGAGCCCACTGTGAACAGTGGGCTATAGGGCTGTGGCTCTGGCCTATCTCAGCTTTTCTCCGTTCTTGCCTCCCCTGGTTGTTTCCATTTGCCCACCTTTAGATGCTTCAAGGTGTGTATCTCTCAGGCATGCCTCTATGTTGGATAGGGAATCCTTTGTGGAGGAGTACCTGATTAACTTGTTGAAATTTCAGAGGGAGACCAAGGGGATCTTTCATGTTGACATTCTTCTATACATAACCTTTGATGTATCAATTCCATCTCTTAAAGAGTTACCTCATATACAAAGGTGGGCAAAATTAGATTAGTAATAATAAATAATACAATAAATAAATTAATAAATAAATCAAGAATAAACTGTTTTGTGTACTCACAACTATAAACCTACTTTTTCCCATCCATGTATGTGCACAGAGATGTGTGTACAGGGCAGAATGTGATCTGTCTCTCTCAAAATGTCTTATTGTGGTGTACTGACATTTTCACTTAAATGAAGCACTTTATGGCTTCTCTGTGGCATATTCAAATTGTCAGCATCACTATTCTTTCACTTTGGAGCCATTATTAAGTAAGGGTTACTGGAACACAAGCACTGCCATACCATGACAGTTGATCTTACTAAGTAATTAAAGAGTGAGTAGTGTATATAGTGTAGATATATTGGACAAATGGGCATTTTACATCCTGGGTGGGATGGAGTGGGAAGGCAAATGATTTCATTACACTACTCAGAGTGGCACAAGTTGCAAACTTACACATTATTTATTTCTGGAAATTTCCATTTAATATTTTTAGACTGTAGGTGCCTGTGGGTGACTGAAACCATGGAAAGGGAAATCATGGCTAAGGGGGGAGGCAGCTGTACAACTTAAATCATAATTTTCCTGAAGTATTTATTTCTAAAATATTTGGTGTCATACTATATATTTTTTAAAAATATATTTTATTGATTATGCTATTACAGTTGCCCCATTTCTCCCCCATCATTTCCCTCCACCCTGAATACCCCCTCCCACCCACATTCCCCCCTTTAGTTCATGTCCATGTGTCATAAGTTCTTTAGCTTCTACAATTCCCACACTATTCTTGCCCTACCCCTGTCTATTTTCTACCTACCATCTATGCTACTTATTCTCTGTACCCTTTCCCCCTCTCTCCTCCTCCCATTTCCCTGTTGCTAACCCTCCATGTGATCTCCATTTCTGTGTTTCTGTTCCTGTTCTACTTGTTTACTTAGTTTGCTTTTGTTTTAGGTGTGGTTGTTAATATCTGTGAGTTCATTGTCTTTTTACTGTCATATTTTTTATCTTCTTTTTCTTAGATAAGTCCCTTTAACATTTCATGTAATAAGGGCTCGGTGATGATGAACTCCTTTAACTTGACCTTATCTGAGAAGTGCTTTATGTTCCCTGCCATTCTAAATGAAAGCTTTGCTGGATAGAGCAATCTTGGATGTAGGTCTTTGACTTTCATGACTTGGAATACCTCTTTCCAGCCCCTTCTTGCCTGTAAGGTCTCTTTTGAGAAATCAGCTGACAGTCTGATGGGAACTCCTTTGTAGGTGACTGTGCCCTTATCTCTTGCTTCTTCTAGAATTCTCTCCTTCATTTTAATCTTGGCTAATGTCATTATGATGTGCCTTGGTGTGTTCCTCCTTGGGTCCACCTTCTTTGGGATTCTCTGAGCTTCCTGGACTTTCTGGTAGTCTATTTCCCTTGCCAGATTGGGGAACTCCTCCTTTATTATTTGTTCAAATAAGTTTTCCACTTGTTGCTCTTCCTCTTCCCCTTCTGGTACCCCTATAATTTGGATGTTGGAACATTTAAAGATGTCCTGGAGGTTCCTAAGCCTCTCCACATTTTTTTGAATTCTTGTTTCTTCATTCTTTTCTGTTTGGTTGTTTGCTTCTTCCTTCTGGTCCACTCCATTGATTTGAGTCCCAGTTTTCCTCCCATCTCTATTGGTTCCCTGTGCGTTTTCCTTCATTTCAGTTAGTGTAGCCTTCATTTGTTCATCTAATTTATGAGCAAAATCAACCAATTCTGAGAGCATCCTGATCACCAGGGCTTTGAACTGTGCATGTGATGGGTTGGCTATCTCTTGGTTGCTTAGATGAATTGGCTCTGGAGCTTTGATTTGTTCTCCTGTTTGAGCCATTTTTGAGTTTTTATTTTTTATTTTTTAGTCTGGTCGCAGCTTTTACATAGTGAGGGGCGGAGCCTTAGGTGTTCCCCAGAGTGGTGCAGCCCAGTAGCTGGGTAGTTGACGCTCTATGTGGGGCGGGATCTGAGAGGGAACAATGGTGCTTACTCCACTCTCTCAGATTCCAGTCCCTTCTGCCGCTTCCCCTTTGCCTGGATTATCTGCGCGTGAATGTGGGACCACCTGGTCAGCCAGCCTCCTTGCACAGCCTCAATGGGTCTGCACAGTTGCCATCCAGTGCCCAGGGTCCACCAGCCACCACCTGTGCACCTGGGATCTGCCAGCTACTGCTCCCTGCGCACCCAAGTCCGCTAACCTCCCCTTTTTCCTGCCACGACTCCGCCCTTCTTACCGGTCTGGATGAGTAGGTTGTTGGACTTCCTTACAGTTCAATTTTCTATGAGTTCTGGATGTTTTCTTGTTTCTAAATCTTTGTTTTTCTTAATTTTGGTTGTGTGAGGAGGCACAGTGTGTCCACCTATGCCTCCATCTTGGCCAGATGTCTCATACTATATTTTTTAACTTGGTAAAATCTCTCCATATTTTCTCAGTTTGAGCAACCACTAGTTTTCATGAAAAATGTGAAATCTTTCTTTTATTTAAAATTTTATTGTATATTTCAATTATAATTTAGTTCCTTTATAACCCTCTTTCCCCCTGCAATCACCACCCTGTTGTCCATGTCCATGAGTCCTTTTCCTTTTTGGCTCAATCCCTCCACCCACTAACCCCTACCCCCACTAGTTGTCATCTGCTCTCCATATATGAGTCTGTCTCTGCTTTGCTTTAGTTCAGTTGGTTCATTAGATTCAACATATGACTGAAATCATATGGTATTTCTTGTTCTCTGACTGGCTGTTTCATATAGTATTTTTTTTCCAGGCCCATCCATACTGTTGCAAAAGGTAAAATTTCTTCTGTTTTATGGCTGAGTAGAATTCCATTGTGTAAATGTCCCATAATTGTTGTATTCACTCATCTAATGATGGACACCTGGGCTGCTTTCACACATTGATGATTGTAAATAACGCTGCAATGAACATAGGGGTGCTTATGTTCTTTTGAATTAGTGTTTTGGGTTCTTTAAGATATAGTTCTAGAAGTGGGATTGCTGGGTCTAAAGGCAGATCAATTTTTAATTTTTTTGAGGTATCTCCATACTGCTTTCCACAGTGGTTGCACCAGTCTGCATTGCCACCAGCAGTGCAAAACGTTTCCCCTTTCTCTACATCCTCACCAGCACTTGTTGTTTGTTGATTTATTGATGATAGCCATTCTGACAGGGGTATCATGATATCTCATTGTAGTTTTAATTTATGTTTCTCTGATGATTAGTGACATTAAGCATCTTTTCATATGTCTATTGGCCCTCCGAATGTGGTTTTTGGAGAAGTGTCTACTCAAGTGCTTTGCCATTTTTTAATTGGGTTGTTTGGTTTTCTGGTGTTGAGTTTTGTAAGTTCTTTATAAATTTTGGATATTCACCCCTTATCAGATGTACCAGTGAATATGTTCTCCCATTTTGTGGGTTGTCTTTTTATTTTGTTGATGTTTTCCTTTACTGTGCAAAAACTTTTTAGTTTGATGTAGTTCCATTTGTTTATTTTTTCTTTTGCTTCCCTTGCCTGGGGAGATATATCTGATAAAAAGAATTCTACAAGCAGTATCTGAGATTTTGCTGCCTAGTTTTCTTTTACAATTGTTAAGGATTTGGGTCTAACATTTAAATCTTTAATCCATTTTGAATTTATCCTTGTGTGTGGTATAAGAAGATGATCTAGTTCCATTTTGTTGCACGTATCTGTCCAATCTTCACAATGCCATTTATTGAATAAACTACCTTTAGCCTATTGTATGTACTTGCTTCCTCTGTCAATTATTAATTGGCTATTAAAATGTGGGTTTGTTTCTGGACCCTCTATTCTGTTCCATTGTTCTATGAGTCTGTTTTTATGCCAGTGCCAGCTGTTTTGATTACCATGGCCTTGTAATATAGGGTGATATTAGGTAGTGCGATTTCTTCAATTTTGTTCTTCTTTCTCAAAATTGCCTATTGCTATACAGGGCATTTTGTGGTTCCATATAAATTTTTGAAACATTTGTTCTAGTTCTGTGAAGTATGTCACAGAATCTTAATAGGAATTGCATTGAATCTGTAGATTGTTTTGGGTAGTATGTATATTTAAATGATGATAATTCCTCCTATCCATGAACATGGTATGTACTTCCACTTATTTGTATCTTCTTCAGTTTCTTTTTAAAAATTGATTAATTAATTTATTTTTAAAGATTTTATTAATTTATTTTTAGAGAGGAGCAGGGAGGGAGAAAGAGAGGGAGAGAAGCATCAATGTGTGATTGCTTCTCACGTGTCCCCTGCTGAGGACCTGGCCTGCAACCCAGGCATGTGCCCTGGCTGGGAATTGAACCAGTGGCCCTTTGGTTCACAGGCTGGCACTCAATCCACTGAACCACACCAGCCAGGTATCTTCTTTAATTTCTTTCTTCAGTGTCTTATAATTTTCCAAGTACTGGTCTTTTACATGCTTGATTAAGTTCATTACTAGGCATTTATTCTTTTTGAAGCAATTGTGAATGGGATTGTTTTCTGAATTTCCCTTTCTTTTAGTTTTTGACATATAAAAATGCAACTGATTTCTGTATATTAATTTTGTACCATGCTATTTTACTGAATTTATTTATCGGTTCTAGTCATTTCTTGGTGGAATCTTTGGGGTTTTCTATGTACAGTATTATGTCATCTACAAATAACGACAATTTTACTTATTTTCCAATTTGGATGCCTTTTATTTGTTCTTCTCGTCTGATTGCTAAGGCTTGGACTTCCAGTACTATGTTGAATAAGAGGAATGAAAGTGGATACCCCTGTCTTGTTCCCCATCTTAAGGGGAAAGCTTGTAGTTTTTGCCCATTGAGTGTGATGCTGGCAGTGGGTTTGTCATATGGCATTTATTATGTTTAGGTATGTTCCCTCTAACCCACTTTGCTGAGAATTTTTATCATAAATGGTGCTAGATTTTATCAAGTGCTTTTCTGCATCTATTGATATGATCATGTGGTTTTTGTTTTTCATTTTGTTTATGTGGTGAATCATATTTATTGATTTGTGAATGCTATACCAACCTTGCATTCCTAGAATAAATCCCACTTGATCACAGTGTATGATCTTATTAATGCATTGCTGTATTTGGTTTGCTAATATTTTGTTGAGGATATTATTGTCTGTGTTCTTCAGGCATATTGGCCTATAATTTTGTTTCTTTGTAGTATCTTTATCTGCTTTTGGAATTAGGATAATGCTGGCTTTGTAAAATGAGTTTGGGAGCCTTTCTTCCTCTTGAATTTTCTGAAATAGTTTGAGAAGGGGAGGTGATAGTTTTTCTCAGAAATTTTAGTGAAATTCAGCTGTGAAACCATCCGGTCCAGGGCTTTTGTTGTGGGGAGTTTTTTTTTATTACTGCTTAAAATTTTCTGGGTATAATCTGTCTACTCAGATTGTCTAATTCTTCCTGATTTAGTTTTGAAGATTGCATGTTTCTAAGAATTTATACATTTCATCCAGGTTGTCCAGTTTATTGGCATACAGTTGTTCATTATATTTTCTTACAATCCTTTGCATTTCTTCGAGTCTGTTGTTATTTCTCTTCTTGCATCTGATTTTATTTATTTGGGTCCTCTTTTTTCTTGATGAGTCTGGTTAAAGGTTTGTCAATTTTGTTTATCTTTTCAAAGAATCAGCTCTTGGATTCGTTGATCTTTTGTATTGTCTTTTCAGGCTCTATTTCATTTATTTCTGCTCTGATATTTATTATTTCCTTCCTTCTACTCATTTTGGGCTTTGTTGTTTTTTCCCCCAAGTATCTAAGTATGAAGTTAGATTTTTTATTTGAGTGTTTTCTTGTTTTTTGAGATAGGCTTGTAATTCTATGAATTTCCCTCTTTGGGAAAATCTGTTGAACATTGCTTTCCCAATATTCCACAGATTTTGGATTGTTGTGTCCTTATTTTCATTTGTTTCAAGGTATCTTTTGATTTCTTTCTTCATCTTGATGTTGACCCATTCATTGTTTAATTGCATGTTATTTAACTTCTATATCTTTGTGTGTTTTTCAGTGTTCTTCTTGTGGTTGATTTCTAGTTTCATAGCATTGTGATCAGGGAAGATACTTGTTATGATTTCATTCTTCTTAAATTTATTGAGACTTGTTTTGTTTCCTAGCATGTTGTCTATCCTAGAAAATTTTCCATGTGCACTTGAAAAGTATGTATATTGTGCTACTTTGGGGTAAAATGCTGAAGATATCAATTTAATCCATTTTATCCAGTGTGCCATATAAGACATCTGTGTCCTTGTTGATTTTCTGTTTGGAAGATCTATCCATTGAAACAATGAGGTATTAAAATCTCTGACTATGACTATATTTCTGTCGATCTCTCCCTTTATGTCCATCACGATTTGCTTCACATATTTAAGTGTTCCTATGTTGGGTGCATAAATGTTTATTAGGGTTATATCTTCTTGTTGGATTGTTCCCTTTATCATTATGTAGTATCCTTCTTTTTCTCTTACTATAGCCTTGGCTGTAAAGTCTATTTTGTTGGATGTAAGTACTACTAACCCAGGTTTTTTTCCCTTTCCATTTGCATGAAATATCATTTTCCAACCCTTTACTTTTAGTCTGTGGGTATCTTTTGATCTGAAATAGGTCTCTTGATGGCATTAAATATATGGGCCTTGTTTTCTTATCCATTTAGGTATCCTTTGTCTTTTGGTTGGAGCATTTCAGCCATTTACATTGAACGTGATTATTGAGAGGTACACATTTAGTGCCATTTTATTGTTAGACTATTTTCTTCTGCTTTTTTTCCTTCCCTTTTTCCTGTCCATCTTAAAGCAAGCCCATTAACATTTGCTTCAATGCTGGTTTGGTGTTAACAAACTCCTTTAGATTTTTCTTATCTGGGAAGCTCCTTATTTCTCCTTCAATTTTACATGCTAGCCTTGTTGGGTAAAGTAGCCTTGGTTGTTGGTTTTTGCTTTTTGTCACCTTCAATATTTCATGCTACTCCCTTCTGGCCTGATATGGTTCTGTTTAGAAATCAGATGCCAGTCTAATTGTTGCTCCCTAGTATGTAACTACCTGCTTTTCTCTAGTGGCTTTTAGGATTCTCTCCTTGTCTTAATCCTTGCCATTTTAATTATGATGTATCTCTGTGTAGGCCTCTGGGTACAACTTGTTTGGAACTCTCTGGGCTTCTTGGACTTGTATGTCTTTTTCTTCACCAGATTAGGGAAGTTTTCCGTCATTATTCCCTCAAATAGGTTCTGGATCCCTTGCTCACTCTCTTCTCCTTCTCGTATTCCCACGATGCAGATGTTATGCTTCATGTTGTCCAAAATATTTCTTAAGCTCCCCTCATTTTTTAATATTCTTTTTTCTTTTTGCTGCTCTGCTTTGGTGTTTTTTTTTTTTCTACCTTGTCTTCCAAGTCACTGTTATGATCCTCTGCTTCATCTAATGTACTGTTTACTCCTTCTAGTATATTATTTATTTCAGATATTGCACTCTTTATTTCTGACAGGTCCTTTTTATGGTTTCTGTGTTTTTTTATGCTCTTGAGTATCCTTATAATCATTACTCTAAACTCTTTCTGATAAATTGCTTATCTCCATTTCATCTAGTTCTTCTTCTGGAGAATTCTGTTGTTGTTTCATTTGGGGTCTGTTTCTTTGTCTTCCCATTTTGGCCGCTTCTTTGTATTTGTTTCTCTGTATTAGGTAGATCTGCAAAGACTCTGGTACGGGGCTTTGTTTGATGCTGATTGTGACTGGCCCTGGGTAATCCGTTTGGAGCTATTAGTGATCCACTGTGTGTGGCTTCCTCTGCTGAGCCTGTTTGTGTGTGGAAGAAACTAGGCTGCACAACAGGGCTTGGTTTTACCAGCACCTGGCCAGGGGGAGGGTCAGCTAAAACCTCGGAGCCCCCAGAGGTCTGCCTTAGTTGTTAAATTTAATTGGCATTATAGCCTCAAGCTGTACTCAGCAGCCTAGCTTAAGTACCACATGGGGTGTGGGGCAGAGTAATTCCTGTGGGCGGGGGTATTGCTTCCCCTTAGGCTGATGCTGTTCAAAGAGGTGTGCTTTGCCTAAGAAAGATGGCCTCTGCATTATGGGGAATGACTCAGCACAGGGATCCTGGCAGCTGTTCCTTTAGTTCTCTCCCCAGAGCCACCAACGCCAGACTTCCCTCACATATCTCTAGTCCACTTTGCCCTCCCTCTGCCAGAGTCCTGGGTAAGTGGCTAGAAATAAAATGTTATGTGTTGGCCCTTTAAGAGGCTCTCTGCATCTTGGGCCGTCTCTCTCTGGCAGAAGAAACTGTACTGCTTTTTACAGGTTGATGTTTTCTGGGTTCCTTTCCTGGCTCTGGTGCTCTAGCCTGGGGAGCCCAACTTGGGGTTTTGACCTCACACATCTCAGAGTGACCCCCCCCAGTGTCTTAAATATAACTTTGGACCCTCAGCTGCCACCCGTGGGAGCCCACTGATGCCTTTGTGCCTGCTGCGCACTCCCTACCAGTCTTGTCATGGTTAAGTGGTTTCTACTGCTTGCCCTTGGTTATAAGGCCTCTCTCCAGATAGTAGTAAGTTGGTTATTCATGATAATTCCTCTACCATTTAGTTGTAATTCCAGTTTGGTGTTGAGAGGAGGTTAATGTAGCTTCCACTTCTCCACCATCTTAAGTCTCTGAAGTCATTTTTTCTAATACTTTCAGCATTAATTCCAAAGTCATATTCCATTAAGGCAAAAACCATTTTTTGTTAATTCATCCAGCAAAAATGACTTGAGTTTTCATTACTCCTAGGATCTTGGACAACGGTGAAAAAGATAAACATGATCTCTGTCTTGATGGAATATGGTTGTGAGTATTCAAAATAGTAGACAGCCCTGGCTGGCATAGCTCATTTGGTTGGCCATCATCCCAGAAAGGGAAAGGTTGCTGGTTTGATTCCTGGTCAGGGCACATACCTGGGTTGTGGGTTTGGTTCCCTATCAGAGTCCATGGTGATCTATGTTTCTCTCTCACATCAATGTTTCTGTCCCTCTCTACCTCTCTCTCTAAAAAAATAAATAAACATTTTTAAAAAAGATTGAAAAGAAAGGAGATGACTCTGACCTAGGGATGCCTTCTAGACATACTTTTTAAAATAATGTGCTACCTTCAAACAAGGGTCACTGGCATATATATTCTTCAAGGAGGTGACAGAAAATAAATTTACAATAATTTTATTCCCACAGAAAGTAAAACCCATGAATATCCCAATGGGGGAAAACAGTATTTGATTGAAAGCTGGATTTCAAATTTTTCTTAGAATGCCAAAAAATGGAAACTAGAGAGGCCTAGGGCTTCCCTGGAAGCCACTCTTGCCATGGGCATCTTGCCTTTGGAATTTGGAATTCCTTGCTACGCTAGAGGCAATTGGGAAGTAGCTCAGCCTGACCCAAATGAGAACCTTGGTTAAATTCCTCCTTGCCTTTTTATATCTGTGATCCTTGGGTACCACCCAAATTGCTAGCTCTGGTTGTGCATCAACAATGCAACAATTTTTCAATGCCATTCCTCTCCCTCTCATCTCTATTCCCTTCCTCTTGCCCTTCCCCTCTATCCCAACATTTGCACTGCACAGCAGAACTCTTAGTCCGTGATGAACAAAGTCCACTCCTATGTCTCCATTTCTTCCCTGAGTACTCACTCAGTCCATTGCCTGCTGCTAATTGAAAGCTGGCTCTGTAGCCTACAACACCATGTCCCATACAGCCATCTCAAGGCTGCTCTTTCTTCCCCAGCCTGCATCCTGGACTGGGGTGAGGGTTAGGGAGAGCTGTATCACCACTCTCCGTACTCCCTGACTGTATTTTCTAAACCGGCAGTCAGCAAACTTTGTCTTTAATGCACCAGATAGTAAATACCTTAGGCTTTATGGATGCAAACTGGCTCTCTTGCAACTACCTGATTCTACTGTTGTTGCTTGAAAGCAGCCATAGACAATATGTAAACACATGGGCATGGGTGTGTTCCAATAAAATTTATTTACAAAAACAGGCAGTGAGACCAGGTTTGAACCATGAATAGTTTCCCGACCTCTAGTCTAAGCTATTAATCTTTCACACTCATGAAAAAAGGAATAATCCCTTCTTATTTGAAAATCACACTAACCATATACCCCACCCAACTCTCCTTGCTCCTATCAAAAATGCACCCCTTTCAGCCATGTTTATTTACTTTTTAAAATTTTTATTTATTTTTTAGACAGAGGGTAAGGGAGAGAGATAGAGATGGAGAGTTACATCAATGTGTGAGAGAAACATCTATTATTTGCCTTTCCCATGCCCCCAACTGAGGGCCTGGCCCGCAACCCAGGAATGTGCTTTAACTGTGAATTGAATTGGTGACATTTTGGCTTACAGGACAATGCTAAACCCACTAAGCCACACTAGTCAGGGCCTGGTTCAGCCATGTTTATGAAAGTTTCCAGCATCTGGTTCACAGTTTCCTCTAGTCCCACCATCATTCTGATGATTTCCAAATCCATAAGGATGATCAGTATATCTCCATGGCCTCACAGTGTCTTCAGTTGCTCAATTCCAATGACTTTCACCTCCATCCCATTTCAACAACACATTCCTTTGGGAGATATTGCACTTTTTATAACTCAAACGCATATGCCATTCTGACCACAACTTGTATGCTACTGACTTTCCAGTTTTTCACTCCCCTATGAATCTGCTCTTTGACCTTAGAACCCCTCCATTTTCTCCCAGTTAGTTGGCCCCACCTGGCATCACTTTCCCCTACTCAGTCTGAACACCATGCTCAATCACCATGCTCTCTTGCTGGCATCCTCAATGCCCTTGCCCCCTTTTGTTTCCATTGTTCCTGTTTGACTGTCAAAGCCATAACCCACTCCTGAATCAATTCCATTACCAGACTTCTCTGATCTTGTAGCCAAATTGCTGAACATAGCTGGTGAAAAATGTACCACCCAATGAGCTGGAGCCACTGTAAACTAGTGATTCTAAATTTTACCTGGGCCTTTATTTTCTCCAGTGTATCCTTTTTAATGGTCTTTAACTCCCTATCACATTTATCTTAGGCAAGACAACACAGTGCTGTGTAGAGATTATACAGGCTTTGAAACCAGTTAGACTTGGGTTTGAAATCTGGGTCTACCATATTCTAATTTTATAGTCTTGAGCAAGTTATTTAACTTTTATTTGTTTCAGTTTCCTCATGAACAAAATGGAAATAATACCTAATTTATGTGTAAAATAAGATTATCTACGAAAAACAATTAACCCAATGCCTGATGATGATCAAGTGCTAAGTAAATAATAACTATTTTTAAGAACTCATATTCATCAAATACTATACTACCAGTATTTATCTTTACTATCATTTTCTGAAGTTCTGTTTCATTAAAAAATGCTTGTTCTGACATTTCATAGATTTCATGTCCCATTCGAGCATCTAAATCAGTTGAAAAACACACTGGCTGAACTACCTTAATTGGAACTGCCAACCATTACTACACTTCCACCCACAAACTTTACTTTCTGATATTCTTTCTTCCTGTAAGTATTGTAATAATCCTATTTATTTTTTTCTCTAAACACAATTTAATTTATGTTATAACTTAAGTTTGTAGATAATACCTTCAGGTATGTTGTCAGAAAATAACAGGAATAGAAAGAATTTACTGTAAAACTAGATTTTTAAAAAATTTATTTAATTGTGATAAAAGTTTTAGTGTTTGTTAAATTGGTAATGTCCAGCCCATGAGGAGCTATATACTTTGGGTGTTTGTGTTTAATTATCTATTCCTGTCTTAGTCAAATTTCTTTTAATTCTGAATAACAGAAACATGGCCAGCGCTGTCCTAAGGGATAGGTCTGAGGACAGGTTAAGGGCAGCTAGCTGGCATGTCTCAGTAATCTTGACAGCTATTCTCCTATTCTGGGAGCATTTGTGTTGTGGGTTACATTGCCTTCTCCTCCCTCCCTCCCTCCCTCCCTCTCTCCCTCCCTCCCTCATCTGTTCCTCCCTTCCTCCCTCATTTTTCTCTCCCTTCCCTTCCCCTCTCTTCCCTTTCCATGCGAGTCCTTTATTCCTCTTTCTCTGTGAATATTGGTTTTCTCTGACGTGCATATGGCTGCCCCAAGACCCAGAGTTTATTTTTAGCCAGACTACAATGCTCTGCTCCAGTTCCCAGGAGAGGCAATATAATTATTTTACCTTAGGACATGTTTCACCCCTTCGATCCAGCTTTGCCCAAAGGGGCAGTAGGAAATGGGACCATAAAACACAACGCAGGTCTGTTATCTCTGTGGATGGAAGCTATGCAGTTCTCCAAGTTTGAGAAAGGTGTTGCACCTACAGCAAGTTCAGAAAGTGCATATTGGCATATGTTTATCTTTTCAAATACATTTAGATTAATTTGGTATTCAGAATATAGAAGTTCATAAAAAGTTTGTTAAAAACCAAATACCAAAAGTATTAAAAACCAAAACTAAAGTAAGCTAGGGATTGCAAAACCAGAAAAAGTCACACTGTCATAAAAAATAGTTTTTCTGCCCTGGTTAGTGTGGCTCAGTGGATTGAGTGCTGGCCTGCGACCAAAGGGTTGCTGGTTCAATTCCCAGTTAGGGCAAATGCCTGGGTTGCGGGTGGGTCCCCAGTGAGGGACCTGTGAGGGACAGCCACACATTGATGTTTCTCTCTGTTTCTTTTTCCCTACTTTCCCTTTTGTCTAAAAATAAATAAAATCTTGAGTAAATTTTTTGTATATGGGGTAAAACTGTAGTTATATTACTCAGCCATTAAAAAAAGGAAATCTTACCTTTTGTGACAGCGTATTTGGACCTGGAGAGTATATGCTAACTAAAATAAGCCAGTCAGAGAAAGATAAGTACCATATGATTTCACTTACATGTCAAATCTAATGAACAAAATAAACTGACAAAATGGAAACAGAGGCATGTATCACAGACATGTACACTTGAAACCTATATAATCTTGTTAACCAATGCCCCCAATAAATTTAATGAAAAGAAAAAATAATAAACATAAAAATAAATAAAATCTTAAAAATAGCCTTTCTTTTTATTTCCTTCATTTAAAATAATTAAACTTATATTATATAACACACAGAAATTTAGTTGAATACATTGATGACAGACTGCTGTTTATTTTAAAAGGTGGCAGTTATTTACATACAGAATATCTGGTGTCAACAATTGAGGGAGTTAGAGGTTAAGGAAAATAAGTATTTGAAGTATTAAAAATGTGTTACAGTTTTAAATTGTGTTAAACTTTCCCATGGTTCCAATGAAAGTACTTTATTTGAAGAATTTTTATTTGCATATATTAAAATTCAAAGTTATCAAACAGGGAAGGGCAGATAGGAAATTAATATTTATTGTGACTCTGCTTTGTTATGCACTTAAGATTATATTATTCCATCCAGTCTTTACAACCACCGTGTGAGAAATAGTCATTGTTATCCCAGTGCCAATGAGGAAATTAAAACTCAGGGGAAACAGGTAGTGAATATATGGATGGGCTGAAATTTGAAGCTCAGGTCTTTGTGACTTGCAACTCTCTTCTCTCTATGCTACTGTTTGGGTATATGAAAAGTTTATTCAAAAAAAGTTTTCTAGAGTAAGCTATAGTAGGATTATACAAAAACTATTCCAGCTCTTATTCTGCATAAATAAGACTCAATCTCAGTATCAAACATGCAGTCACTATTTCTCCAATAGGAGTGAAGACAGAGTCATATCAACTATCTAATGTTAATCACTTAAGCATCTAATTTTTCAAAGGTCATTAAATTAATAAATCAATATTTAAAAATAGCAGTACATTTCTCAGTTTGGAAGAAAATTTTTTTGTCCTTATATTTTAAAGATTAATGCATACTGTGCTGGGAATTGGGGATGGGAAGCCAACCTTTCTCTTTTTTAAAATCAATCTGAATAAACAGTAAGAGGAAAGCAAAGACTAAGCATTATAAGCAGTACTTTTAAGTTTCCATTTTTAATGTGAAAAATAGAATAAGATACATGTATCAGAAATTTTGTTGAAGACAAATATTCTTTATTGTTGTTCAATTGTGGTTGTCCCAATTTTCCCCCCATTGCTCTCCCCTGCTCCCTGCACTGGCTCCCACAGTCAATCACCACCTCATTGTCCATGCCCGTGGGTCATGTTCCTTGGCTTACCCCTTCCCCTTCTTTTCCCTGTTATACCCTTTCTCCCTCCCCTCTGGTCGCTCTCAGTTTGTTCTTTACTTCCATGTCTCTTGTTCTATTTTGCTCACTTGTTTGTTTTGTTCATTAGGTTCCATTTATAGGGGAGATCATATGGTATTTGTCTTTCACTGCCTGGCTTATTTCACTTAGCATAATGCTCTCCAGTTCCATCCATGTTGTTGCGAAGGGTAGGAGCTCCTTTCTGCTGTGTAGTATAACATTGTGTAAATGAACCACAGTTTTTTGATCCATTCATTTACTCATGGGCACTTAGGTTTCTTCCAGCACTTGGCTATTATAAATTGTGCTGCTATGAACACTGAGATGCATAGGTTCTTCTGGATTGGTGTTTCAGGATTCTTAGGGTGTAATTCCAGCAGTGGGATTGCTGGGTCAAAAGGCAGTTCCATCTTTAGTTTTCTAAGGAAATTCCATACTGTTTTCCACAGTGGTTGCACCAGTCTGCATTCCCACCAACAGTGTATTAGGGTTCCCTTCTGTACACAACCTCACCAGCACTTGCTATTTTTTGAAGACAAATCTTTATAACAAGTTTTTTTATGTTTTAGTTAGGTAAAACATATTTAAATGGTTTGTTATTGACAATGTTGACTTAATAGAGGCAAAGCTATCCTTCAGGTATTCATGATTTTTACCTGTGTGTTAATGAAAGTTTACTTTCTAATTTATCAGCATATATGACTTTGCCAAATAAAATTAAAATGAATAATCATTTGGTTTATTGTAACTACAGACACAGTCTGAAAAAAATTAAATCTATGGCTTGGGTGTAATTCCTGAAATAACAAATGCTTGTGTTTGGATGGTAAATACTATTCATTACAGCTCTAGCAAAAGATAAAAATGTGCTCTCTTTGTAGATGAACTGATAAATTGTGGCCTTGATTTATCACATAGGATTAATTTGATATAAATTAAATCTAACCTTATGCCTTATTTATGAAGAATTCACAATGACCCTTTTAAAAAGGAGGGACAGGGAATATGGATGAGTTTGATGTTCCAGAATTTATGTTACTACTATTTTTAGGACATGAGTAGAGGAATAAAAATTGTTCCTTTAGAAGCTATCTTTTTTACTTACAGGACAAACTAATATAGCATGATGTTATTTAAATATCAAATATCAGTGTCCTGACAAAATTGGTTTCAGTGTTGGTTCTAAAAGTACCTAATTAAAAGTAACCCTGAATTACTGGCTCAGATGTTGGCCCAGGCTTGGGGGAAATGAAGCCCACTTAGAATTAATGGGTTGAACTAATAGTTCTCTTCAGTGTCTCTAACATTTTTCTCATTGATATATCAAGAGTGGAGATGGGAGCTTTTTAGTGACACAATTTTCTTCTGAAGATAAATCATTGGTATTGTGTCTTCTTTACCTTTTATTCTTTCTGACTTTTTGACCCCCTTTTTTTAGTCCTCTGAAGTCAAGCACATGTACAGGCCAGCTGAAGTACAACTAAGCTTTATTTTAGTGGTGAGCATGTTATGTGGGTCATGGACTTTATTTAAAGAATTGATCTATTGGTCAAATTCAGTTTCTTGCTACTCTTTCAGGATTTAAATTTTGACTAGTCTTCCCTCACATCTTCTATCTTAGACTCCTTAATCAATCTTGATGCTATTGCTGCTGCTGGATTAGATCTAAGAGCATTAGGTCCAGGAGTCTTTGCATATTCATGCTTGTTTGTTGGGTTTCATATAAACCTCTTCACCATTCTTTCTTTAATTTCTGTGCTTCAGTTTTTAGGCTAGTTTTTCTTAGTTCTGTTTGTTGAGCTATCAGATACCAGTAATAAAAGACATTTTTCTTTTCCTCTTGATCAGACATAGGGCTAGTTTTGGAGTCCACTTGGCTCATGTCTCTGCAAGTGACTGTATGTGGCTCCCAAATATATCAGACTCTTATCTTCTCCTTTTAAATGAATATTTTGTAGCACTTTTTAAATTAGCCATAAATGAAGTTTGTAAATAATATAACCTACATGTATATAGAATAAAAATATAATGCTATGATTATATATACAGTATAAATGAATGTAATTTATAATATAACAGTATGTATTTCAGTATATAACTTTTGAGACCACAGTTGTATTAGAAGATTCAATGAAGTCATTGATGCTTGTATTACTTTCTGAAGAGTAAGTTTGGGTTTATGGAAGTGTGAAGATAATTCTGTATAAGAAACCCAGGAAAATGAAAAGTCAGCAATGCACTTGGGTCACAGAATAAAAATGTTAGAATAAGTAATAACTGACCAGACTTGTTTGTATATGATAAGAGAAAGAAGGAAATACTTGAAATGGTGGAAGCATGCCAGGATAAATTACAACTATCAAAATGGAGAGAGAAAATGAGGAAGTATGATATTATCACAAATGATCTGGGCCTTTTTATAAGGCCAGTGACAAAATAATCCTTATGTATAGATATAGGACAGGGTACTGATGAGGTGACACAGGAGGCATCTCTCATATTTTGAAATACTGCTGCCTGTTGAGGTATATTTTAGGTTTCTGGTATTTCAAAAGACCTTGAAGATCATTTCTCTCTCTAGGTGATGAACTGAGAAGATGGTTTAAAAAGAGAAACATAAAACAAGAATCTGAAGAAGTTGGGCAAATAGGTGTCTCTACACAGAGAAGACTGAAAAACAACATGCACTCCCTAAATACTTTCAGTATGGTCTTTTATGGCAGAGATTTTTTAGTATTACAATTTTTTTAACTTTTTTTAAATTTATATTTTAGAGAGAGGGAAAGGGGAGGAGAAAAAGAGAGAGAGAAACGTCAGTGTGTGAGAGAAACATTGATTGGTTGCTTTCTTGTATGTTCCCCCCACCCTAACTGGGACTGAACCCACAACCCAGGCATGTGCACTGCCTGGGAATCAAACCAGAGACCTTTTGCTTTGTGGGATAATATCCAACCCACTAAACCACACTGGTCAGGGTAGTGTTATAAATTTTATATACATATACATACACACACACACACACACACACACATATATATATATATATATATATATATGGTGGGAGAATAATCTGAAATATTAAAAGTAACTTATTGAGATTTATGTGATTAGTAATATTTTGTTTAAAAGTTATTAAAAAGAGACTTGTAACCTCTGTAACTTTTTTGCAGGGGTTTCATTGTTTTTGCAGAGTGATGAATGCCACTATTGCACTGAAACCATTTTCAATACACAGGTAGTTGAAAACTCTCTGATATACAGGGCAGGGAGTGAGTACATCATTTAATTTGCAGACATGGTCTTCTTTCTTATTTATTTATTTATTTTTATTTTCTTTAAATTTTATTTTAGTTGTTCTTATACAGTTTTCTGTTTTCTACTCCCATCCCAGCGCTCCGCTCCAGACCTCCCCAGCTCCCTCCCATTTCCACCCCACCCCCAGCTTTTGTCCATGTGTCTTTCATACTTGTTGCTCTAAACCCTTCCCCTTTTCCCTGGAAATTCCTATCCCTCTCCTCTCTTGTTCTCAATTTCAGTGTCTTTGGTTATATTATGCTTGTTTGTTTGTTCTGTTAATTGGGATACTGTTAAAGATGAGATCATACGGTATTTGTCCTTCACTTTCTGGTTTACTTCACTTAGCATGATGCTCTCCAGTTCCATCCATGCTGTTGCAAAGGGTAGGAGCGCCTTCTTTCTTTCTGCTGCATAGAATTCCATTGTGTAAATGTACCATAGTTTCTTGGTCCATTCATTTATTGCTGGGCACCTAGGTTGCTTCCAACACTTGGCTATTCTACAGAGTGCTACTATGAACTTTGAGGTGCATAGGTTCTTTTGGATTGCTGTTTCAGGGTTCTTAGGATACAATCCTAGCAGTGGGATTGCTGGGTCAAAAGGTAGATCCATTTTTAGTTTTCTTAGAAAATTCCATACTGCTTTCCATGGTGGTTGTACCAGTCTGCAATCCCACCAACAGTGCACTAGGGTCCCCTTTTCTCCACAACCTCTCCAACACTTGTTGTTTGTTGCTTTGTTTATGATGGCCATTCTGACTGGTGTGAAGTGGTATCTCATTGTGGCCTTAATTTGCATCTCTCTGATAGCTAGCGATATTGAGCATCTTTTCATGTGTCTCTGGATCTTCTGTATGTCCTCCTTGGAGAAGTGTCTGTTCAAGTCCCGTGCCCACTTTTTAACTGGGTTGCTTGATTTCTTAGAGTGGAGTCATGTAAGTTCTTCATATATTTTGGAGATTAAACCTTTGTCTGAGGTATCATTGGCAAATATGTTTTCCCATGGAGTTGATTTTCTTTATATTTTAATACTGTTTTCTTTAGCCATGCAGAAGCTTTTTATTTTGATAGGATCCCATTTGTTTATTCTTTCCTTTATGTCCCTGGCTTTAGGGGACATATCAGTAAAAATGTTGCTGTGTGAAATATGTGAGATTTTCCTGCCTATGTTCTCCTCTAGGACTTTAATGCTGTCACGGCTTATATTTAAATCTTTTATCCACCTTGAATTTACTTTTGTGTATGGTGTAAGTTGGTGGTCGAGTTTCATTGTTTTGCATGTAGCTGTCCAGTTCTCCCAACACCACTTGTTGAAG